>VZTZ01026093.1:706414-771932 GCA_013400955.1 Drymodes brunneopygia | reverse complement strand
GGGGGGCGGGAGGGGGAGGGAGAGGGATAGGGAGAGGGAGAGGAGGCTCTTGTTGACACTGGAAAATTGCTGCTGAGTGAGTGGCAGAGAGGGCAGCAGCTGGAAGATCGCTATCTGCCTGCTGTTGTGTGTCTGGCATTTCTTTGGGTGTCAGGATTGGATTTACTTGGAAACATTCTTGGTGTGTCCTACCTCAGGATCGAGTCCCTTGTGTAAATGGGAACAGCTACTGATGGAGACACAGCTTGTGAAAGAACACACCTGACCCCTTTCCTACCTCCTTCCCTTGAGCCTGCCAGACCCAGCTGCACAAAAGTAAATCCCAGCAGACATCCTGCATACAGGAACAGGATGCTGCCAGAGTTGATCTCTTAGGAAGCACCGTGAGGAATACAGAATCACAGAATCATTCAGGCTGGAAAAAACCTCTAAGATCATTGAGTCCAACCTTTCACTGATCACTGAGTGCCACATCCAGTCATTTCTTGAACACCTCCAGGGATGGTGACTCTGCCACCTACTTGGGCCTCCATTCCAACATTTAACAACCCTTTCCATGAAGAAATTCCTCCTGATGTCTAAACTGACCCTCCCCTCCTGCACCTTGAGGCTCTTGTCCTGTCACTGTTGCCTGGGAGCAGAGCCTGACCCCTGCCTGGCTGCACCCTCCTGTCAGGGAGCTGTAGAGAGTGATAAGGTCTCCCCTGAGCCTCTTTGTCTCCAGGCTAAACACCCCCAGCTGCCTCAGCTGCTGCTAACAGAACTCACCCTTTAGACCTTTCTCCAGCTCCACTGCCCTTCTCTGGACACACTCCAGCCCCTCAATGTCATTCCTGTGAGGGGCTCAGAAATGGACACAGCACTGGAGGTGTGACCTCGCCTGTGCTGACTACAAAGGGACAATCATTTCACTGGTCCTGGTGGCCAAACAATTCTTGATACAAAATAGTTGCCACAGGAAGTGCCCAGCTTTCTTTCCCAGAATATGCCATGAGGGCATGGCTGTGATACAATATAAACTGGTCACTAAGCAGTTTTTTCCATCATCAAAGATTTTATAGGTACAGAGGTTACACTCTGAAGATATGGATGTGTTCCTCAACCTTCTTTTTCTCATGCCCTTGAGCATTTGGCTGGTGCTATTTCAGGGGAAAAAAAATCTTGGAATTCAATGAATGTTTCAGTTGTAGAGTCATTAAGGAAAGCAAGAGTTTGAAGAGGAGAAAAATAGTGCCAGTAGCTGATCAGAGAGACTTGGCTGCAACCATCTGCCCCATCAGAGATCACTTGTATAGCCCTAAGTCACTTGGGCTCTCCGTGCCTCCATTTCCCATTTATTAAAAAATGGAGCTACACTGCCCTAAGTCAGAAATGTTATAGTGATAAATACATTAAAAAATTCTACATAACTCAGATATTTTTTGAACAGGAGCTGCAAGTGGCTTAAGATAAGCTAAGCATAGATAGAATCTGTTGTGTTCAAAGTTTGTAGCAACAGGCTTTTACACTGCAGGCTGTAACTGTGGCCAGGAAAGCCTCATGTTTTCAGAGCACATCAAGATTTACACAAAAGATCACTGTGAAGTCGACTGCTCTTTTGAGCCCCAGGGAGGCATGTCAAGAAATAATTTCAGCTCTTCACAGACATTTAACTACAGACTCAGTCTGCATTTAAGGTTACATGCTGTGAACCCAGCATTTGCCATATCCACACTGAAAGCATCCCCTGCCCATGAACAAACTTTTGTACCTGCATCTCTACCAGCTCTGCAGGAACATGAGTGTGGTGGCTGGCTTGCTGGAGGTGTATCCCTGGTCCTTAGTGTGGAACTAATTTCAATTTTTTTTCAATTCCACTTCCTGGAATACAGGGAAAAGCCTTACCACTATTTGCGTGCCCTTTTACGATCTTGTTTGTAGTCATGAAACATTGAGCTCAGGTGCTTGATACGCTTCTTGCTCACACAGCCCTTGTTTCAGCCCTTCCAGAGGGTGTCAAACCACAGAACCAGCACTGAGCACGAGCTGCTTTCACTGGCAGTGTACCTGGAATGAGGGAAGGATGTCGTTAGGAGGCTGTGAAAAGGGAAAGCATGCGTGGCAGAAGGAAGATATCCATTGCCTGTTACTGTCATTGCAGATTTCTTTTGTGCATAACAATAAAAAAAAAAAGAAGCAGCACACAAAAGAAGCAGCACACACTGCTGAAGTGATCAGCAGTAGATCTGGAATGAATTCAGGAAGAGGGTTAGGTTCCTCCAGCTATGCACATTCAGTGCCATCTGAATAACAGCTTTTAGTCAAAAATTAATTTCCTTGGATATTACAGGTCAAGGTAGTCTCTGTGTTGAAGGAAGTTCATTAATATATTGGTTTGTTTGTGCCTAATGGCAGCTCCTGTGAGATAACACAGACCTCACAAGCCTTCATGGGGCCCCTGACAGCACTCATGCCTCGAGTTTGTCAGCAGTGAGGGGGGCTTGAAATCCAAGGCAAACACACAAGCCCCGAGCGCTACAAGGAAGTCCTTCTTGGTGTTCAAAGTCCTCCTAGAACTGCACTGAAAAAATACATCATTATCTTTGCCTGCCTCTGAGAGAGCTTCCAAATCTCCTTCTGGAGCTCTCCTGGGATCCTCAGTGTGATGAGCACAGCAGAAAGTGGCCACCTGTGTCAGCTGCTCATTTTCTGTTCAGCTGCAGCTACCTGCACCTTGTGGCACAGCAGCTTCTGCCATAGAGGGAATTATTTGTTCAGTCCAGGTCTGTGCAGATTTCTTGAAGTTTTATTGAGGTTGTGGGTGACTCAGCTCTGAGCTGAAGGTTGTCTGTATTTCTCAGGAAAGCACCTTTGTAACTCTGCCCTACATCTGATGTCCAGGTTCAATAGATCTGGTTCCAGCCTTTCAGAACTGCTGATGGTCATGGAAATGACAGGCTGGGAGAGCTGGAGCTTCTCAGAATGGAGAGGAGAGAGCTTCAGAGAGACCTTAGAGCACTTTCCAGTGCCTTAAGGGGCTACAAGAGAGCTGGAGAGAGACTCTTCACATGGGCATGTAGTGATTGGACAGGAGGAAATGGTCTTAAGCTGCAGGGAAGATTTAGAATAGATTTTAGGAAGAAATTTTTTATTGTAAAGATGGTGAGGCACTGGGCTTGAAGCTGTGGACTCCCCATCTCTGAAAGTGTTCAAGGCCAGATTATATGGGGCTCTGAGCCAGCCTGGTCTAGTGGAAGGTGTCCCTGACCAGGGCAGGGGGCTGGAACAAAATGATCTTTTAAGGTCCCTTCCAACCCAAACCATTCTGTGATTCTAAAATCACATTTTGATGATAGACTATAGTAGGTTACTAGAATTCTGTGATGTTTACTCAAGCCTCAAGTGTAGTATCAATTAACTTCAGGCTTTTCTAGGGGCAAAGTGTTTCATTTTAAGTTTAAAAAATATCACTGAAAGCTGGAGTAGTAAGTGTTCGCAGTGAAGTCACTGCTCACGACTGAGCTTTGAAATATAACACTAAGATGAAGGAAGCAAAATGATAGATAGTAAATGTGTTTATTTAAATCAGATTTGGCTCTGAGTATTTTTCTTTTCATTTGTTATTCTCAGTGGCCTCGGTTCTGCAGATTACTCATCAGTACTCTGGCCTCAATCCAGCTAAAGTACTTAAGTAAGTGCATAACTTTAACTAACACAAATAATCCTGTATTCAATGCCAGCAAATGAAGACAGACATCAATGTGGGCTCGCTTTCTTCTTTCCCATTCACTTTAAATTAGTGGATGCTTACCTGTTTTTTACCATCAATAGTATCTTAATCTGTTCTGTTTGCTTTTTTTTTTCTAATGTACATTTTTCACAAGAAAATCTCTACTATAATCATGCTTAGTACCTGATTGCTGCAGTTCTCTCCAGCAATAATTCCCCCTTGCTTTTAACTGAGCCCCTGAGTGTGATGAGAGGTTGGTCCTATTTCAAAGAGCTTAAGGAGCACTCAAGCATATGTGTAAAAAAACAGGTGAAGCATATATTTTTGAACATATACAATAACAAGTATTTAAGACAAGAACACTTAAAAACTCTGGAAGAGATTAAAACTAAGTGGCATTCCTGTGTTTGCAGTCAGGTAGAACACTTGTAACATCTGTATTCATAACAAACTCAGGTTAGTTCCTCACAAGTACTTGGCTTCTTTGGAAGTTGTGTTCAAAAGGACAGAATTTAAATTGTTGGGCTGTTTGATCAATAACGTGTCTCACTGATAATTTTGATTTGGACTCCACCTTTACTCAACATGAGTAATCTGAGGAAGGAATGTTGGCCATAAGGGCTTGTCTAGAGAATGCCTCTGATATTCTTGACTCAAAACTCCACCTTATCTGAGTAGCAGAGTGATACAGGATCAGACACACAGCTACAGATTAGAGGTTATGTAAACAAATCCTGCCTCTTCTCTACTCCTCTCTCCTCTTTAGATTTTAGGAATCTAAATTCCTAGATTTCTCTCTAGGAATTTAGCTTGGGATCTAGTCTATTCCTTCATATTTTACTTTCTTTGAAGTTTATTTTTCAGAAGTGCTTAACTCTTCTCTCACTGGGACCATTTTTCTTTGTCTTAAACTGAGGTGCTGGAGGACACTGTGTGTAAAACAGGTTCTTTGTTTCTGGTGTTAGATCAAAGGGAGTTCTGTAAATCTATTCTGTTTCCCAATTAAGTCAGGAACAAAACTCACTGGGATTAAACTTCAAGTTCATTTCCATACAGAAATATTTAGGAAGGGCTCACCACTAAAAATGTGAAATCTCTCTGCATGTTCATTTCACTTATCTTCAGGGCAGGCAGATTCCAATACTCAGTATTACAGTGAGAATTTAGTATAAATGAAAATTATCCACTTTGTCATCTTTCCTAGTGCAGAATGCCCTCCATTTTTCCTTTTTCTTTTTTTAATTTTTTATTTAGGATTTGGCTAAAATTTATGTTGTTACATTTATTTACCCATTTGACCTACTAAAGATCCCCAACTGCTTATCACTAATAATTAACTCTGCAAAGCAATTAATATCATAGCTACTGTGATGTAGGAGGATACCTGTAGCAGGAGACTAGTTACTAGTTATAAAATGTAAAAGCAATGCACAGTTGTTCTGTATTCCATGCCAAAAGACTCCTGCTTAGAACCACTGGGTGAGTCATATTTTGATAATATTGGGATGAAGTAAAAAAAAAAATCCTTTCAGGGTAGAATTCTCATCCAGTGGCAAACTGAGCTGCTTGAAATGAAATCATTAGAGTTTCTTCAGCCTTACTGTACATACTAGAAATACATTTAGAATAGATGCTCCCTCACTTTCATACCTGCTGTGGGACAGTTGTGTCCCTAAATCATTGGGGGCCTCTCAGATTACGAACAGAGCACCCAGCTGAATCCAGTGGGGAACATTGTCAGTGCCAGGCTTGTTTCTGGGGCTTGGTTACTCTGTTCTAAACAAATTGTAAAATCTGAGCTGCCACCACCTTCATTTATACACACTACACACTGATGTGAGCATAGCATTTCATATTTCAAAAGCCTTTTAAGACTAAAGCAATTTTTATTTCATTCCTTCCGGATATTGAAAATAAAAACTCTAATCCAGTATTTTGTACGAGACTTCCCCTTCCTTACTGGTTTGTTTGGTGCTGGAGCAGAGTTTCTTTAGAATAAATGGTAGAAACTACAGTTCCTGCTCAGCTGCTCTGGCCACCCTGAGCTTTTCAAGGTGAGCACTCTGTGTCAGACCAGAACCGTGTCCTCAAACACCCGACAGACCCAGGGACTGCCCCCTGCCAGCCTTTGCACCACACAGGTGGCACTTTCAAACACAGGAGGGATCCAAGCCGGGATCCTGACCTCAGCCTCACTGACTGAAGTGTTCTCAGCTGTCATAAACCCACCGGTATCACTTACCACACCCTAGGAAAAAACAAGTAGGAGCTTAATTTACACTTTAATCAGCAGATGAAACCTTTTTTTCCCCAGATAACTTGTCCTTTTCCACTTCACAAACCAGGCTAAATTAAACCAAAAATAAGCAGGAAGTGCTCTAAATTAATTTTGCACAGATTGCAAGAGAATAAACATATTCATGACATACATTTAGGAAAAATTGCAAGTTGTTCTTTGACAGCTCATCAGGAGAAGAGTTGTTAACTACTTCAGTTGTGTAGAACTGTAATTGTAGTAGGGAGCAGTAGCAAATGGTGGGAAAATTACCATTCATCGTTTACTCTTGCATTCAAAATGGCTTTGCCTTGATTTGCATTTAGATGGGAATTCCTTCTGTTGCTCTTCAATCCATTAGGTTTTATAAGGTAAGTAGCTTTTTTTTTTTTCCTGAAGTGCTGGGAAAGGCATTCAGTTTTACTGCTAAGCTGTGCAGGTGGCACCCCAGCATATCCATATTAAACCATCAAGAAAGAGAAAGGCAGCCTTGAATTTACCTGGAAATGCCTATTTCTAAACAAAACATTTTCCTTGCAATGCCTGAGTAAGTCTGTTCCACACACATTTGTGATTTGCAGCAGCATTTATTTTTTTAGGTTGTTCTTTCTATTCCTACCCAGTCACCAAAGGCTAATATGTAATCTTTATTATTACTCTGAAAATATTTGCTTTAGAATTTTTCTATTTCAGAATGAAGGCTACTTGTTTGAAGGGAGGGGAGAAAAGAAAATTTACATTTGTATTAGTAAACCAGGTTTTGTACATAACATACATAAAAAGAATTCTCATTGAATTATCATACTAAGACTATAATTATTTTTCTAAAGATTGGACGAAAATAGAAACTAAAAAAAACAAGTCTGGAAGGGACACTAAAAATTCATTTCCCCCCAGCAATCAACACAATCAACCATAGGGAAATAATAATGAATAAATGGGGTTTTTTAACCTGTTGCTAAAACCTCCTGTGATGGAGATTTTAAAGTGTTTCAGCAAAATGTGCTGGTGCTTAACTTCTGTTACACTCAGAAAGTTCTCCCAAAGTCCAACCTAAGAATTCTTTGCTAAAGACTAAGTAGATAACTTCTCATCCCATAACCAGTGGACTCAGAGGATAGTTAATCACTTTTCTTCTTGCAAAAACACATCATGTTTGGACACTGTTTTGGTATTTTTCTTCAGTCTTCTTTTTCTGATGTTGTGACCAACCCGGTGTTTGTTTGTTTGTTTGTTTGGGATTGGGTTTTTTTGTTTGGTTTGGTTTTTTTAGGGGAGGTTTGTTATTGTTTTTGTGTGGTTTTTTGTTTGGGTTTTTTTCCCTTTGTAGATGAAGAAACTGGGAAGTTTTCAAGCTCTTCTTTACAGGTCATGTTTTCTGAAAGCCTAGATCATTGCTGTTCCTTTTTTTTAGACTCTCTTACTTCATTCTTGAGTTTAATCCCTAAAACTGAATGCAGTATCCCAGCTGGCATCTAACCAGGGAATGTGTAGAACAGATGCTCCATGTCTTACCTATAACACGTTTGTAAACAGTGTGATTTTTTTTTTTAAATTTCCAAGAAACTGACATTATAGTCTCACATTTAGTTTCACTCCCAGGTCTTTTCCTTGCATGACTGCTGAAAGTCAATCCTTTCCCATTTTATTTTTGCATTTGATTATTGTATAACACACTCTACTTACCCATACCAAAGTGCATCCTGTTTTTCAAAGCACTTTCAAGATTTCAGGCAGCAATTCTCAAGATTATTTTAAGTTTGAGAGCTGTCCCTAAAAAAGCAGTTTCTTTTACCATTGAGTCACTTTGAGTCATTTGAAAATGTGGTCAGGTTATTCATTATTTCTTCATCGAGTCATCAGTGGAAACACTGAATGATGTTAGACAGAACACAGACCTCCATGGAACCCTCTCTTAAACCCTTCCAGTTAGATAAAGAAATCCTAGTACCTTCCTTGAGAATATTGTTGTGGGTGTTACTGATGATCCTTCTTTCCTCTGTCTGCCTAAAATGGGGGTAGTTGCTCTCTTACACATCTTGGAATCAAAGTTACACCAAGAGGTGTAAGGCAAGATTGAAGCAAACTTTATAAAAAATTATCTTCTGCTGATGCTAATTGTTGTTCACATCCCTGAACCATCCCTATGACTTCAATACTTAGCATGTTCTTATGAAAAGAATGAGATTCCTTCAGTAGGACACAGGACTGAAAGGACTCTTAGATTACTGGAAAAAGGAAACATAGATTATCAGATAAGCTTTAATGTATTCATTGTAAGTGCATCTGTAATTTACAGGACTGATTTTACTTCCACAGAGTATTATTCACTGCTCACTCACTTCACCCTAGGAAGCTAAAGAAAACAGCCAGAGACAAAGTAAGCAGTTACCTATTAAAATTTACATTCCAGCCTTCCCAGAAATGCTAAAATCTCTTTTGTTTATATCTACCTTTTATGACTTTTGCTGTTGTATCAACCATGAACTGCTTTACTTTGTCTCTACAAAGATTGATGCCACTGCTGTATTAAGGCTGTGCTGTAGGTCCATGGTTTTTTGGCATAAATAATGTCCCTGCAAAAATGTGGCAAAGAAGAAATGTATTCAGGCAGTTTGGGGTTTGTGCATATTTCTCTTCTAAACTTTTCTCTCCAGCATTTATGTTGCCTGGCAGTATTTAGGATACAAGTGTGCACTGTCCTGTCACAGTGGGTGTCTCAAACTGTTAAACTGGGTTACCTGACACACTCTGATAGCAAACTTTTGAAGCATAATCTGGATAAATCCCTTAGAGTTAAGGGAAACCTGTGGCAGTAGAACAAATAGTCACAAACAGGTAGGAAATGTTACAATATATAATACCATCCTATTGGAAATTACAGGTCCTTTTAAAGAAATAGTTTTTTCTTTATCTTTAGCCAGTAATTCTTCTGTAAAATGACAGAAGGGGTTTGCAGAGAGACAATACTGTTAAAAATGTGTTATAATTCGTCTAATCCTGTCCACAATGAACAGGACAGTGTTTTGACCATGATTTAGGCTGACTTAAGAGTGGGTTGTTCCCAGAAGGTGTGGTCTACAGTCACTCCTGCCCTGGACAATTCGTGTGCCAGTGCTGATACAACTAAACAGTGAGTTGGATCAGGAGCTGATCTGGATAAAACCCAATCTTTTCTTTTAGTCCCTTTGGTTTTCAGCTGCATCAGTTTCCTGTTCTGACTCACTGTGTTGCCTACAAGCCAAAAGGAGCCAGAATGCAAAGCGAGGAGCAAAAGGAACGCCATGATCAGCAGCTTGTTCCAAAATTGGTTCAAACAAATCGTGAGACTGCAGGCACATTGAAGGATGGGGTTTCAGCCTTTAGTTCTCCATTTCCTTTGGGTTTCTTTTTTGAGAAGTGTGGATGGCACAACGTGTTTCCATTACAAATCCCTGTTGTATATTTAAATTATTGCCTTTTTATTATCCTGAGTTTCTCATGGTACCCTTGGTCTGGATGTAGATTCTGCCACTGTAAAACCCTGATCTTGCAGTGAGCTCTGAGGTTCACAGCACAGTGTAGCATGAAATAGGCTTAACTCTCTTCTTATAAACATATCGTGTTCTGTGGTGGGTGAAATTCAATGCACACCTTTCAAGTCTCAGTGTCACTTCCAGCTACAAACAACCTCGGAGTTGTATTTCCTCATGGTCAGTGCTTGCTAGATAATTATGGGGAGTAAATAAAAAAAAAAAGAAGGAACAAAATCATGGCAGTTATTTCCAATCAGATATGTCATCTTCTCTTCGTTTGGTTAGGAAAAGATGTTAAAAACTCTTATCAGTGTCAAGGTACACGATAAGGAAGATAAATAATTTACAGCTTTTAAAGCTAGCTCACAGAGTTAATTAAAAGTTTCCAAAGCGTTTTGATTAGTAGGCTGAAAATGTTATGAATTAATATGAACTGCTTTAGTATCTTGTGTGACTGGTCATTTATTGAAATCCTAGAAGTGTTTTAAAAATACACCTGTGAATGAAATATTTTAGAATTTTCTTTTCAGAGGATCTTTACAGTAAAGAAGAACTGGCTATTGTTAACTTCCTCATATATTCTTAAAAGTGTCCTTAGAAAGAGGCAGCTTGGGAAAAGAAAACATTGTCACCAGCAGTTAAGTTTCCTTGCTTGAAGCTTCGCTGGACTTGAGAAATTACAAGACAGCTTTCTGTTTTCCCACAAATTTCGGCTCTCTCCCCCCATCATGGTTTTATTCTCATTATCTTTCATATTTCCCTACGTTTTATGCACATTACTGTGCTATCCTAGGTCTAATCAACCTTCCCTCCTTGGAGGGCTTGCTGAACTTCTGAAGCCTGAGCTTCCCCTTGGGACCAGTAGGTTTAAAATGTTCCTTGATGACTCCTTAGGAGCACCATCCACCCCTGTGTGTCTGCCCAGCAGATCTGCTGCCATTACCAAAGAAATAATCTGTTTATCCCTTTCTACAACATCCGTGTTGGTCCTGCTGAGCTTCCCGGGCAGCCAGGGGGGACCTGCTCATTGCAGCTCAGCAAGCCCAGCTAAAGCTTGCACACTCCACTGTCAAAATAAATGTAGGTGACGAATCTATTTCGAATATTTCCTTATTTCCCTCGCTTCTGCTGCAGCCTGGCTTAGGGGGCTCTGGTGCAGATTTGGGCGCAGTAAATCCCATCCCTGCTAAACCGAAGCATTCCGTGGTGTGAGCCCCGTCCTTCGGTCCCTGCTGCCGGGGGTCAGAGCCGCGCCGCTCGCCCGGGAGACGCCGACATTCGGGCTGATCTTGAATTGGAACTTAATCTGGAATTGTTTTAAATGGAAACCAGCACGCCCGTGCCCAGAGCGGGTACCCCGGGATAGAGGGCACCTCGGGACAGAGCGGGTATCCCGAAATAGGGAACACCCCGGGATAGAGGGGGTATCCCGGCATAGAGGGCACCCCGGGATAAGCGGATATCCCGGGATAAAGGGCACCCCGGGACCGGGATAGCGGCTCGGCGCACTGCGGGAGTTCCCGTCACACACAGGGGAAACCCCCTCAACACCCCTGCACCCCCCCGGGCGGCAGTGGAACCGTCCGCTTCCCCGCCGCTGCCTCGCAGGTGAACGCGCGGGAGCGTACCAACCCCCGCTGGCGGGGGGAGCGAAGGGTTTCCCCGGGTCCGCCTTCTGTCGCACCGCTCTAGTCCAGGGCAGTCCGGAGAACAGCCGAGCCTGCGGAACGGGCTGCGAGAGGCGGCTGCCCCGGCAGCTCTCTCAGGGCACTAAATCTCCCTCTCCTTCTCCTCCCTTTTCGCGCGGAAGTGGTAGCTCCCTCCCCCTCCCGCCGCTGACCAACGGGCTCGACTGCAGCAAAACGGAACGTACCAACGCCTCCGCCGGGGGGAGGGGGGAGCGGCGAGGCGTGGCGGGAAGCGCCGTCCTGCGAACGGGCGCCCGGGGAGCCGCTCCCGCCGAGCGGGGAAGAGGCGGCGCCCGCAGGAGGCACGGCCGGGGAGCGCGGGGGCGGCCCGAGCTTTCACCCGGGGGTTCACGGGCTGGGGGAGGGCGAGTCTCGGTTCCTCCCCCCGGTTCCTCCCCCCGCGGTGTGNCGTGTCCTTGCGGGGCGGGTCGCAGCCTCGCCGGCCGCGGAGCCAGCCCGGTCCCGCTGCGGTGCTTTTGTGCCGGTGCCGTTCCCGCTGCGGCGCTTTTGTGCCGGTGCCGCCGCCGGGCCGTGCCCGATCCGCCGCTGCCGCCGGCCGGGTCCCGCTCCGGGGGAGCGCAGCCTTCACGGCACCCCCTCCTCCTCCCCGTAAAACACCCCTTCTCCTCGAATACGTCTGCGATACCAAATATAGACTTTGAGAGCAGTGATGGGAAGCTCTTTCAAGTAAAGCTTGCACTCCTTATGGCAGCACATACATCTGTTCAAAGCGGCAGCTGTACGCTGAATTTTCCTTATGTGGCTGCGCTCTGTGGTTGTTCTTTGCTGTGCTCTGAGGAGCTGCAGCTCTGACAGAGTGTGCTGTGCTTTCGCAGGGCAACTCCTGGCAAGTTTTTCCCTCCTGCAGGCACCAGACCGTGCTGTGGGAAAACATGGATATTTTTTTTTTCCTCAACTTGCACCGAGCAGCCACTTTACCTCTGAAAGATCCGTGCTGAATATCTCGAGCTTTCATTTTCAGAAAGGATTAGCTTAGTGGATGCAAATGTGGACACATGGCTTAATCTCTATGCCCAGTGTTGTGAAGTGGCTAAGACTTCATGGGATGTGTTTTTCTGTAGTTGGTAACTCCTATTGTAAAATGTAGGACAAATATTTAAGGAAAACTTTGAAAATAGCAGGCTGAGTCATTCTGTGAGAAGATATATCTAAGCTGGTATGCTAATAAGGCAACTTCTTGGTTACTAGCATGCTGCCTGCAGTTGTGGGACTGGTCTGGAAAAGTAACACCTTTTATTTTAATCTTTCTGTGTGTGAGAAAAGGAAGCTCTTAACAATTGCATTCTTTGAGCTGCCTTTTTTTTTTTCTTTTTGGAGTCCAGACAGAGTTTGAATTGCAATGAAATGCTTGTGCCTTTGTGCATCTTGAACATGCTTAAGTATGAGTATTTGGTGCAGGGGATCAGTTGCTGACTTGTAGGGGGTTTTTTTCCTCGCACTATTTAACTATTTTTAGTTAGGCATTCATATTGTGTTTATGGAGAGGTAGAAAGTTTACCAGTATGCCTATTTATCTTAACATANGGCGGGAAGCGCCGTCCTGCGAACGGGCGCCCGGGGAGCCGCTCCCGCCGAGCGGGGAAGAGGCGGCGCCCGCAGGAGGCACGGCCGGGGAGCGCGGGGGCGGCCCGAGCTTTCACCCGGGGGTTCACGGGCTGGGGGAGGGCGAGTCTCGGTTCCTCCCCCCGGTTCCTCCCCCCGCGGTGTGTGCGAGCGGCAGCGTGTGCGGAGGCCGAGGGGCGGCAGCCGCCGTCCCGCCTTCCCTCCGCTCCGCGCCGCCACTCCCCGCCCGATGCCGCCGCGGGGCCGGTGAGCCCGCGCCTGGATGCTCATCTCCTTCTCCTCTCTTCCCTCCCGCAGGCGGCGGCAGCGGCTCCGGCTCCCTCGCAGCTCCCGGCCGCCTCCGAAGGGATGCTGGAGAAACTAGAGCTCGAAGATGAAGGTAAAAATGCACGGCAGCCGGGGGCGGGCCGGGGACACCCACGCGGCCGGCGGGGTCCGGGCGGGGGCTCGGAGCNTTTTTCCCTCCTGCAGGCACCAGACCGTGCTGTGGGAAAACATGGATATTTTTTTTTTCCTCAACTTGCACCGAGCAGCCACTTTACCTCTGAAAGATCCGTGCTGAATATCTCGAGCTTTCATTTTCAGAAAGGATTAGCTTAGTGGATGCAAATGTGGACACATGGCTTAATCTCTATGCCCAGTGTTGTGAAGTGGCTAAGACTTCATGGGATGTGTTTTTCTGTAGTTGGTAACTCCTATTGTAAAATGTAGGACAAATATTTAAGGAAAACTTTGAAAATAGCAGGCTGAGTCATTCTGTGAGAAGATATATCTAAGCTGGTATGCTAATAAGGCAACTTCTTGGTTACTAGCATGCTGCCTGCAGTTGTGGGACTGGTCTGGAAAAGTAACACCTTTTATTTTAATCTTTCTGTGTGTGAGAAAAGGAAGCTCTTAACAATTGCATTCTTTGAGCTGCCTTTTTTTTTTTTTCTTTTTGGAGTCCAGACAGAGTTTGAATTGCAATGAAATGCTTGTGCCTTTGTGCATCTTGAACATGCTTAAGTATGAGTATTTGGTGCAGGGGATCAGTTGCTGACTTGTAGGGGGTTTTTTTCCTCGCACTATTTAACTATTTTTAGTTAGGCATTCATATTGTGTTTATGGAGAGGTAGAAAGTTTACCAGTATGCCTATTTATCTTAACATAAAGCTTGCTACTGTGAGATACAAGTTCCTAAAACCTGCTGAATCATTAATAGTTAAGCCATTTTAAAATCTGTTTTAAACATCTTATAAATTTAGGTCTCTGGAAAGGATCTCTAGGTTAAAAAAAGATCTGAAACAACAAAACTTCAGTTTTGAAACATCTTTGTGCTTTTAAAAGTGTAGCGTGGGGTTGTGTGGAAATATTTGATAAGGGTGAAGATCTGTGTGTTTTCTAAAACCCTGCAATAAAATACTCTGAATTCTGTAGAAAGTTTAGTAGTTGAAAATTTTTTTCTGATTTTCAAGCTTCTGTTTTGCTTTGTCTCCTAATTAGTTTAGCTCTAAAGTTCAGGCTTTGTGGGTGCTCACGCTGAGTGGGTGAGAGCAGTTCAGGGGCCTGTCAAAAGATCATCGTGTCTAATAGCAAAGCTCTGGCCAGTTTAAAGTAGGGTGTGGGTTTTGAAAGGAAGCAGTCACCTTATTATCCTTTCAGACTAAATGAGAACCTGGCTTTAGGCCTGATTTTAAAGCCAAGTGTAAAGGATGTAGAGTGCTGTATTCAGAACCTGGGGTGTGAGTAAAAGTGAGAGTGTGAGAGTCAGAGCAAAAGCTGCTGCTCAGGGTGTTTCTGTGTGACAGGACCCAGAGCAGAGAGTCACAGAAAATTGAGGTGCAGCTGGAAATGAGGCAGCTTAGTTGCAGTACCTGTTTTATGACCTAAATTTTTGCAGTGGTTGCTGTCATTGTATTTGTGCTAATATTGGGGGTGGGAGAGTAAAGTGACATCTGAGATGTTCACTTTGTTGTCGGATGGCAAGTGGTAAGTGCTCAGAAGTTGAGAAACACCTCTGAAATCTTGATAAGGTTTGATTAAGTGGCTGTAGCCAAACTGTAACTGATGATCTTTTGTCAAACTTAAAAGTTTCTCTTCTGACACTTAAAATTGTGAGTTGAATGAGAAATTTGAAACTTGTTTTGGAACTGATTTCCTGACTGCCTCTACTTTGGAGTATTTGCTCTTGTGAGCATTCCAGTTCTGTATCCATCAACAGTTGCTAACTATCTTGTGTATCAAATTATGCTGCAGTTCTGTTGAAACAGGGAGCTTAATAAAAAGAGCTGAAAAATGAGGCTCAATGTGTGCACTGAATGCCATCCAGTATGTGAAATGGATGTTAGTCCCTCTCCTCAAAGGTTACACAAATGAGAACGTGAAAGCACAGAATGCATTCATTTAATTTGGATTCTAATTAAGAGGGTGAAATTGAAAAAAATGGTGCTAGAAAGATTTATGATCTATGTAGTACTGTAATGAAATATGCAGAGCCTGGCCTGACAGTGTGACTGCTAAACAGAACAGTGGTGTCAGCTGAAGAGAAATTTTAATTTTCATTGTATACAAAGGATATGTTTAAACTGTTTTGTACCTAATTAGCATGAACAGTGTTAGACAGGATGCTATTTGTTGCAGAGAGAATTGCTGGTCATGTTTTTAGCCTGAAACGTATTCATATATCTGGCTGAACTCTATAAGATCAGTGTAACTTCTTACTGGTGGGTCACTGTTTCTGTCTAGTACTGGCTTCATAATGTAGCTTTGGTGATATGTGTGTCTAAATGTGAGTGAGATGATGTTAAACAGCACCAGTGCACCACGGCTGAAACAGGCTGGAGGCTCAGTATGTGCACAGAGGAGAAGGACTGGATAGGCCAGGGATGTTTATTTTATTTAGGGCTCCCTAAAGGACCTTCCTCCAAGCAGCAGTCAGAGCAGGAAAGGAAAAACTCCTATGTAAGAAGTCCAGAGTCTCTTTTTAACTGAGGGCTGCTCAGCTTAAAAATAAACAGAAAACTTTTAGTGAAATGTTCGGAACTCACCCTGCTCAGTATTCCTTGGGTGGGAATGACCTACCTACATTTCCTCAGAAAGTGAGACAGTTACCTGTTGATGGGTGTGGAGTTTTTCATTGTAGCCTGAAATACAGTGCTGAGAGACTTCTCATGAATGTAATAAATGATCAAAAATTGGTTATCTTCATACATGTTATGGGTTTTCTTCTTAAGCTCTAGTGTTTGTGCAATAATGTTTCTATAGTAAGATTATTTCTACCTCTGATCAGTGTCAAGAGTGGTTCTGGGTTTTCTTTTGTGGATGATATGATGAGCTTGGATGAGGACAAGGAGAAATTATTCTGAAGATCTAATATGTAAAAGGACTTTAGTTAATGATTTACACTTACAGGCTTTAATTTGTTAAGCTGGAATTCCATAAATGGTTGTGTTCCAACATGTACCTGTGCTGTGAGGAGAGAAACTAGATTACAGTAGCAAATGGATGCCTGTCAGGTGTATTGATTCAGTGGATATAGTTTTAGCATGCTCTTTTGGAAACCAGTTTTGTTGCAATCCATGTTAATCTCTTCTACTCACCTTGGGTAATAAAGTAGTAGCTGCTGAAAGCAGAATTAACTACTTTTCTGTACCATCTGCAAACCACTTTTGGAGGTGTTTTCTGCAGACTGAGTTAATTTAATTGCAGGGTTCTGCTGTGTCTGTGCTCAATTCCTAGTCTGAAAAAGGGGAATTCTGCAGAGTGTGTGCAACAGTGGTAGCATCAGCATCATGGGACCGATGTGCTCCCTCTTGAACGCTCTACTTCTCTGGACTGTTGCACAAAGCAGCATTTAGACATTGGATAAACAGTTTGCAGTAGAGTGGAATCTCTCCTAGTAATGCTCTGGCCTTCATCTCAGTCTCCCTGAATCATGCATCTCTTCTGCTACCTGCTCCTTTCTGGCTGTCTCCTAAAATAGACTCTCACCAGTAATTGCGTCTCCTCTTCACTGCTGTTGTGTCTGGGGTCATTCCTTCCCTGCTCTGCAGGTTTTCTCACTGTGTCTTATTAAAAGTAGTTTCTTGAGCTCTTCCTGCCTGCCAACCTCCTGCTGTCAAGTGAATATCTGAATCAAGGTATGAAAACAGATGTCACTGGGGCCAAAAATAATTAGAAGAAGCTTGTAATAAAGTGCACGTTATAAGGCAGGTTGGGTTTTGTTTCCTTCTTAAGACTGAAGGATCAAGTGCTTGGGTTAGGAGGTAGTAAAGTTAAGCCATTGTTTTGCAACTGTAATTAATTTCTAATAAACATTCATTATGTGGTTGTTGAAGCTGGTGCTCTCTGGCACATCGAAACGACATTTTGCCCACAAGATGTGCTTTGAGATATCAAGGGACATGGTGATAGTGATAAGGGGATGTTTTGTATTACATTTTCCATTGTTTAGAATCCTGAGTGAACATAGTAAGAAATTGTTAAGCAGACATGACAGTTGATTATTAATAGATTTCATGCAGTCTTTCCTATGATGAACTTTCCAAAGCTGTTAAAGAACAACATACCTGGAATATTTGGATATTCAGCTTTATTAGTTTATGCAAGAAATCATGATGAAGTTCTCCGTTGTCCTAGGCATCCTTGTCCTTTGCCTTCCAGCTGGCTTTATAGGAACACCATACGTGATTTTTTTCCCTCGGAAACTTCCGTCCTTGTATTTTAAATATGAAAATTTTGTATAAAGTGATACATAATTAAGAGTATAAAACTTTGAGCAGTGCAAGAGAAGCTATTGGAAGTTTTGTTCCACAACTCCACGCGAGTCTTTATCTTGTGCAAGTACTGCAAGGGGCTCATGTCAGCCCAGTGCTCACTGTCTCCAAACAGTCCTGTTTACCCATTCATACAGAACATACAGCTGTCTTATTCTTAACGTGGTATTTAGCCTTACAGTGAGGAAAGCCCTACTCTGTCTTGACTAGGAAATAACCCATTTAGCAGCTGAAGTTTGCAGTCTTTCTCAGGAAGCAAAAACTTTTAAGCCTTACCCACCCGGGAAGTGGTATTTCAGTACAGCAAAAGGTACACAGGGCATGCTTCAAAACTCTGCTTTGGGTCTTGAGGGATGCAAGAGCTTCTTGATGAAAAAGTTTTCCTAAAATTTTAATGTGGCCAAAACATGTATTTTCCCTGACTTGTTTATGGAAACAGTGAAGGCATTCTGGCTGAGACTTCCTAGAAAATGCTTACCATGGCAGGGATTCCGTGTAATTGCTTTGGCAAAGCTGCTGGGAGCTGAGAACAGTTTTACAGGAAGTGCTGGGGCTGATTGTGTCCAACCAGAGCTGCACCTGCATGATTTGCAAACATTATCTTCCAGGTGAAAGCCATGGTTGGCCAGTACCTATCCCTGAGAAATACTGGGATGAGGAGGTGTTCTCTTACACTTGAATGGCATTGCTGCTTCAGTTTGTGCAGATGTGTTCGTGTCTGATGGACAAGGACTGATTTAAGTCACCTTTGCCAGCCACTCCTGCTGGTGCTGCCACTTCTGTGTGCACCAGGTGAGGAACAGCATCAACTCTGCAGAGAGCTTCCCTGGTCCAGAAGCTGCTTGGTTTGATACTGGGGCTATCACAGCTGATAAACAACTGCTTGATAGCAGGTCAAAGTCTTTGGCCAATATCATCTCAGTTTCCTGGTTTAGAGGTACTGAGTTCACAGTGTCTTGTGCTTGAGCAAGGATAGACCTGGAAGATGTGACAGTGTCAGTGTGGCCTTCTAGGTGTCTCCAAAATGCTGTTTGTTGATTGTCTGTGACAGCTTTGCTGAGCACTAGCAGGATGAAGGAGGGTGACTACAGAGTCCTTCCCTTAAGAAACTTCCTAGGGGATGATCTCCAATGTTCTATGCAACAGATTTCTTTAATGCCCTGAATACAATAGACTTCTTTAATGCCCTGCACATACATAGGCAGGACAGTACAGATGAAACAGGGTAACTCTCTTGGTGGTTTGATACCTTCTGCTGTTAAATTTAGCTGTCGTGATCAAGTCAGTGCTCTCGGAAAAGCTACTGCCTTGGGGCATGGCTGAGTTCTGCATGGAGGTGACTTGCTTCAAACTGAGGTAATGCCAGTGTGACAGGAATGACAGCAGAATATTTGCATCAGTTGGCTCAATCTAACTGTTGCTAAACAATCACAAGAAATGTTTCTGCTTATTAATCATCTGCAGCAGATGTGGGTGCTCTGTAAGATAGGACTATTTGTTACGTGCACTGTGGTTGTGATAACGGGACAGTTCATGATCACAGCGTTTGGAGCCTGAAGTCATGACACTGACACCAGTTCTGCTTTTTGTTAGGAGCTTGGTCTTTGGGTAGCAATGATCTGTCTGCAGGTACTTTGTTGGTTTGAATATTTTTGGCTTCCAGAACGTACAACTCTCTTAGCATTGGATGGGTTTGGGGAAGTCGATAGGTTTGAAACATGTTAAGAAATGCAGCGTTTCCAGAATAAGTAGAGGAGCTGATGGCACTGCTTTTCAGAACAGTTCTTATATCTTGAAACAAAATGTTCCTCTCCATACTGGGACTCTTTGCCTTGAATACCTGTTGTGGTGGGCTTTACTGTGGCTCTTCTATGAGTAAAGAAGGCTGACAAATGGAAAATCTGGCAATTCAAGGGAAAAATCCTTCTGTGTGAAGGGTGCACTAATGGCTGGGATTAACATAAAGCTAAAGCAGTTTAATACAAGCCTGACTGTGTTAGAGCAAAGTTGAATTTGTCTGTTAGGCATCCAGCTTGGCATCTAGATATAGCTTTGGAAAGCTTAAATAACCTTGTCCTTTTAAGAGTGGACCACATCTAAAAGGTTTTTGAGTGTGATGTGGATATCTTCAAGGTAGCTTCTGAATACTATTTGAATAAAACTAACTTGGTTTTGGGCCCTTTCCCCCTCTGCTGAATTTTTTTATGGTTTTTACTGTTTCAGTGAACCAGTTGGGTGATTTTACCAATTTTGACTGTGGCAGAAGTTAACGGACTTTTGTCTAAAAGCAGTTTTCCTGTGCTATAGACTGCTGGTTTTACCTGTGATGCGATTTTTCTTTTTGTCTTTTTTAGGGTGTTTTCTAAGTTGTGTTGGGGTTTTTTGGGGGTTGGGGTTTTTTTTTTTGTAATATTTTTATATTACTTTGCTTTTCTCTTTGTATTGTGACAGAGTACTTCATTCTGACACTGGGCATTTTAAGAAACAGAATCAAAAAGAGCTTTTTTTTCTCTACCAGTCTCTTACACCATGGCATTCTTTTCTGCTGCTTATTTTGAATTTCTCTTGGTGTAAAGATGGAGAGAAAAAAGATGTCTGAGCTGCTGGAGAAGGGAGCAAACTGAGATGGGCATAGAAAAAGGCCATTTATGAGGAAACCATAAGGCTTTGCTCATTTGGCTGAGTAGAAGGAAAACTAATCAGGAATGTGACAACACTATGTATAAAAGCATCCTATAAGAGATGGGAAGGGGGTAAACACCAGGGAGGGAAATAAAATGAAGAACAACATTGGCACAAGAATAGATGGATATAAACTCTTCCTGTAAGAGCTGTGGAACAGTATTCTAACTTCCAGCATAGTTACTGTAGGATGGGTTGTAGGTTGAACTTTGATTCAGTTCAGGATGGAGCAGGATCACTCAGGGAAAGGGATTGTGTGGCTGCCTTTGATAGAATTCTCTGAATTGCAGAGTGCAGAAGGTGAATGCTCTGCTCTACACAAGCAGGTGCATGGATCTCTCCTACCATAGTCTTGCTTGAATTTCTCTAATAATTTCTCTAATAATTCTGAGTCAGTTCCTGGAAAAATAAAAAAGGCAGAAAGAGCGCTTCAAAAACTCCAGTGCTACTCTGTATAGACATCAAGTCAGCTCAGAGGAAGGTAAGCTTTGGAAAGAGTTGCAGTTTTTCTGTGGTATAGAGAAGGAATCAATAAAACCTGTAAAATGGGTTCCAGAAAACTATTTCCAAATATATTGAATGTGTGTTGGATGTCACCTGCTTGAGCTGGGGAGCTGTTGGTTCTTTTTCTGTGCAGCTTCAAGCTACACCTGATATAGGTAAATCTCCTAAGTAGTTAACTGGAACAGAACACCTGATAGTCCAATAAAGTGTGCATACAGATTCATAAATTTTTATAAGAAATGCCAATAATAGCTGTTTAGAAGGTGTTGGCATGCACAGGAAGGGAAGGAAAAGAAATGTACAAGGGCAGACTAGAGAGAAATGAAAATGTAAATACCAAATTATTAAAAGCTTCAACTTAAGATATTGTAAGTAATTATTCAGGATTTGAGACCAGCAATTTATTAGGCCTCACAAAACTGTTTCTCCAGGAAACATAGTCCAAAGTCCTTATGAGTGAAGTCTTAAGAAAAGCATTTCATCCTTAAAGCATTGATACTTTGAGTGTAGTGTTCAGTGGAAGATTGCCTCCAGATTAAATATTTGCCCTGTTCAGTAGGGATATGGCTCCAGCTTGTGAGGATGCTGTGTGCTCATTTTGAAAATGCTTAATATGTGATTAATGCTTTGGTTAAGCTGCATGTTTAGGTTTGATCTTAAACTAATTCCTAGAAGACTTAAATGACTATTTCTTTTCTAAAAGTTTGTGCAAACTGTGTATCTAGTAGGACTTGGACTTGTTTTAAAGATACAGCAAAAATTCAAATTGTTTACTAGTCTTCCAGCAGGGATACAGGCTGGTTTATTCTCTCATTAATCACATACCTTAAACTTTCCTTGCATCCAATTTTGCACAGAGTGGTTGCTGATATTAAGATTCAGAAGTTTAATACCATTTTTAGTTCCTTGCGTTTTGCGTCTCGCAATCTTGAAGAGCAGGCCCACATTCCAGACCGGCGACATCTTAATTTAGATCTTTGTTTGGGATGCTTGGGGAAAAATCCTAGTGCCTGTTGTCAAGGAAAGATCTGGAACATGTTTTAGAAAATTCTTCAGGTCAGCTTATTCTTTGTTGTGGTGAAAATCCTAGAAGCGTTGGGGTTGCAGGCTGAAGTTGCTACCTTTATGCACAAAACCACAGTGATGCTTTTCTCAAAGTACAGACCTTTGACCAACAGTTGATCTAAGAGATAGGGAGCTGTTTCAAAAGGATTCAGTTGGACTTTTGATACTGTTTACCAGTTAGTTCCTAAACAAGGCAGCTCTTGCTTGTACACAAATAAGTTTCTGTGCCTGTCTGGACACGGAACGTCAGAGTTGCTATGATTAGCTCTGGAATGTGGAGTTTCTTAAGCTGCCCATCACTTTTTTTTTTTGTCTCAAATCTCACAATAGTAATTTGCTTATCCACACTGCCAGTGGAGAGCTACAGTAAAACAGAAGTGTTATCACCCCAGTTACCAGGACTTACTAACACCAATAACAAGGAACAAAATTCAGTGCAGGATTTTGATGCTTGCTGTGAATGTAAGACTGCAGCACAATCCAAATATTACATTGTTTCAGACAGTTATTTGTATCAGTTTTCTTTCTCAAGTTTTAGGTACCGCTGGAATTTGAAAACATGTAGGTATCTAAACCTCAAAACCAGAAAAGTGGATCTTTTGAAGTATTGTCAGGAACTAATAACTCTTTTGTTCTGAGCAGGATGTGCTTTTGTAGACACTTGTCTCATTCCATGTTTAGGTCCTTTAAGGAAGGAGATTGTACAGTCTGCTAAGGTTGCTTTGTTCTGTCTCACCAGCTTTTGGAATGCATTAATAGCTCTCTAACACCTGTGGTTTTTTTGTTTGCCTATTGTTTTGTTTAAGCAAACTGCTTTTTCTTCCTTACTTCTGCTGTAGCAAATTAAGTTAATAACAAGGTGCTTCTCTCTCAGTAGTGGTGATATTTAGTCACTCCATAATTTAGTCTTCCAACTGAGTGGTTCTTTCAGATTTTGGTATTTTGTGAAGAAATGTATCATTTCCAGGCCACTTATAAATTCAGTTTGAAGATATTGTGAGGTTTTAAGTCTTACAACAATTTCTAACTCTTATTGCAAGCTCTTTGAAGCATGGTCTATTCCTGCTTTGAAGATCACTAAAGAGAATGTGGAATAAAATGAAGCCTTGATCCCCTGACACTCTCTTGTAATGGGAAGTATCAAAGAACTGGTGAAAACACTTCCAGAGTGAGTTGTAGCAGTGCAAGGTCCTGCAGTGTGAGCTTGCCTGCCATTCTGCAACACCTGACTTGCATAAGGTGGGCCTTGCAAATGTTCCAGCTTGGGGGAGAGTTTGAACTGGAGTCCATGCCTTGTTAGAAACACACAGTTGTCATCCAGTCTTGCAAACCTGCTAAAAAAACCCATTTTACTAGTTTTGCTGCAGGTGGGGTTGCTTGTTAGGCAGCTGCCATGGGCTGATTGTACTCTGCCTTTTCCTCACTCATTTCAAACCATGCTTCCTTTGAAATGAGTGTCTCAAGCATACTGTGATTTTTTTTTTTTGTTATTATTTTTATTTTTTGTCTACCTTCTTTTTCATCTAGTTGATCATTTTATTCTGGGTAAAAACTGATTAGTCTGGACTGTGCTGGACACAGCCATGTTGACTTTTTTCTTTGCTTTTGATGAGCTGTCTTTGTAGGTGCTTACAGATACACTGATTTTAATAGCTTGCTTCTGTACACTCCTAGGAATTCTGACTGTGTTTGAATTTGTTTGGCTTTCCTTTAGACTGGCAGTATGTCTTTGTCATGAACTTGCAGAGTTCAGGAATGGATGCTTTTAGCTAGGGTGACTCCTGTTTACACACGTAATAACCTGCTATCCCTGCATGAAGCAACTCCTTGTGACAAGGGGAGAAAATATCTCAATTACCTTGGTGATCCAAAGTGACTGAACAGTTGCACTGACTCTAGAATTCAGAAAACACACTAAAATGTGTGCAAAAAGAAAAAAGTAGATGCTCAGAGTACTGAAAGTTATGTTTGAAAGTGTCTTAAGCAATTCTGAATATAGTTCTTAAAGATGTGTTGCGGTTTCTTTTAGCTTGTTACTGTTATTAGAAGGATTAACCTTTTTCTGAAGGCCTGAGCAACAAAACAATGCATTTGCTTCTCTGTTCACTGTTATTTATCTGTCCATGTACCTGTTCTCCTCTCTTATTCTCTGTGCCTCCAGACCCTCTTCCTATTTGCAGGATGAGGTGCACTTAGCAGGGGAGAGCTCACTTTATTGTTGTTCCTCACACTTCTTTTTAAAGTCCTTTTCCTCTCTCACATCATACATCCATGCTGTAATATGCAATTGAATTAATCTTGGAACACTGAAGAAGCTCCTGATACTGATCTCTAGATACATTTCCTATCACTTCTTTGTATCAGAGTTTCTTACATCTACAAACTTGCTGTAATCTTTATCTGCCAGCTCACACATTCCTTTAGATCGGGGTGGGAAATGTTCAATCTGCAACATCCCTATCGCATAGCCCGTGGCTGCATGAATAATGCTACTGTGTAACTCCAATGTGTGGTCTTCCAGGATATTTTAAAGCTCTTTGCAGTTCTCAGAAAGAAAAACAATGTCTTGATTCTGTCTCTACATCCTCTCTTCCTGTTCCTTGCATTCGAAAGCCTTTCAGCTTGTGATGGAGTCGTCAACTCCTATCACTGTCATCGTATTATTTCCTGTATATTGGACTGTAAACCTGTTTGCTTTTTCCCTGCATTATTGGAAGTAGTGCATTGTTAATCTTGGCTGCCATCTCTGCAACAAAGTTTTGTCAAGCGTGTTCTAAAACTTTTGGGGTTGTCCTGTGTAGAGCCAGGAGCTGGGCTCTGGTCCTTGTGGGTCCCTTCCAACTCAGGATATTCTCTAGTTCTGTGATTTCTGTCCTGCCATATAGAGTAGGTATCCTTGTGACCATCTCTTCTGCTTTTTCTGTCTTCTTTTACCACTTAGTCTTACCCTGTGGCTGATTACAGGGGTGGTTATTTTGGTGGTGTTTTTTTTTTCTTTTTCTGAGATAAGTTTCCTCATGAATAAACAGAAATCAAATGGTACAGTGAAACACTGCTTCTTTTCTCCCGTGCTTGCCCTTCTTAAACTATGTTAGTGTTCCCTTCCTACCATGTCTGACATTGATTCAGCTTCTGGTGTCTGGTTTCTTGTCCACTGTTTCCAGTGTTCTTGGCTCTTTAGCAGACAGCTCAGCAGACTGAGCAGTCATGCCCCTTACTGTGTTATTCTGTGACAAAAGTGGAGTTTTTTGCTCTTCTCTGCCAGCCCCTCGGTTTCCAAGCTTTTCACTGGATATACCATGTACATTTTCATTTGTAAAGCATTCAAACCTACCTAAAAATCTGCCAAATTAGCCATATTTGTCTTATAGAAGGTAGGCTGAAGTAAAGCTCTTACTCATGATCACAACAAAGTCCTGTACGCAGCAAATACAGGATCCCTCTGCAGAATCTGTTCCTGTCTGTCCCTTTGCTGAGGAATGCTGGTAAAATCCTACCTGGACATTTGAATCCCAGAACGTTTTTCTTAAAACCCTGCTTCATTCAGATGCCTCCATTTCCCTTAAAAGCTGTGTTTCAGGGCCTGTTGGTGAGGAGCAGTTTGTGGTTCCTTCTGAGTAGTGTCACTGTTGCTCTTGGAGTGGATGAACTGTATCCATTGTGGATGTTTTTTTCCAGATCTATGTTATGTTAGTGATTTATACTAGAACTCCTACAATCTCCAGCACTGTGAAAGCTGTGTGGGAGGTTTTCAAGGATATTAAGGAACTCCTTCAGTAAATTCAGACCAGGAGTTAGCAGAAACTTTAAAGCCAGTGTTGGTGACAGCTTTCAGATAAAATCACAGTCAGAAGAACAATTTACAAGGTTAATGATGTCTTTTACCTGCTGTATTCTCTGCCAGGGGTTATCTGTAACAGGAGGGAGAGAGGGTTATTTGTCCTGGATAATTGAAGTGATTGCTCACCCTGGTGTCTTCTGGCAGCATTTGGCACAGCTAAGCTGATTTCAGCTGTGGATGCTGTTCTTGTCCTGGGTAGCTTCAAGTGTAAGGAAAGGGCAGGAGATACATAAATATATGTATGAAAGAATAGTATAGAGTACTTAGTTATAACACCTTTTAATAAAAGGTGTTTTATCAGTATTATTAACTTGATTTGACTTGATGTATTGCTGTTGGATCAGTTCCACAGTAAACGTTGTGATGAAAAAATCTTTAGTTTTCAACATTTTGATTCTTTGGCATCTGAAATATGATATCCAACATATCATGTGACTTTTAAAATAAAAGTATGGCTGGGAGTGCCCTGAAGTGCAGATATGTGTGTGTGCAGTAACAGGAAATAAAATGTGTTTTCCACTAGCTAGGTTGTTCAGCACAAGGGAGAGCATCGCAAAGCTACATTTCTATTTCCCCATTTCCTTTTGCCTATTGGATCTGGCTGAGGGGAGATGATTATGCCAGTAGTAGTCAAGGTGAAAAGCAGTGCTGGGAGCTGGGAGTGCTTAGCTCAGCTCCTGCTGCTCTAAGAAAACTCTTAAGCTTTTTAAGTTGCACAGTTTCCATACTGATTCTTATTAAAAAATCAGGGGGAATGGTGTAATTGCTGTGTATATTTGTGGTTTCTGTCTTCCTCCAAGCTGTTCACCAGGCTAGGCAGTTAGTTAAGTGTATTTTTTACATCCAACTCATACTGCTGGTTTTTTTTCCCTACTTTTTAAAGGGCCTTTAAAACTTGGAAGCTAATTTCGTAGGAAACTTTGAGAAGTCAGTTATACAAACAGTTGTTTAGGTTAATAATAAGGTTTAGGTTCATAAGTTTGGGTTCTTCAAATGATTGAGGGCTGTCAGAGGTCCCAGCCCTCAATCTAACCGTGAGGGCAGGGGTGCCGTGGAGAGCTGCTGTGGCGTGGTTGTGGTGGAATTAACACTTTAAAGGTGGTGAGAGAACCCAGCCTTTGTGGAACCTGTGTCTTCCTTTCAAATACTCCTGGAACCAATGACTGAACTTGAAATATGACTGGATACCAGAAGCATAATGCAGCTGTAACATAAAATATGATAGGAAAGGTGGTGATGTTGTATTGTTGAAATCGGGAAGCACGTGTGGTCCAGGGTCTTGTTCGGCCAGCCCAGTGAGGACACAGCCCAGAAATGCAGCCTGTGGCTTGCAGGAGACACTTGTGAGGAGCTTTCTGTAGTTTTTTATGTTGCAGTATTTGGAAGCTTTTCCCTAAGTGTTGACATTGTATTCCTATTCTCCATCTGCAGGCATTCCTTTTGTTTGTTTGTTTTTTTCCTTTTCTTTTTTCTGCTTTTGAAGGCCTTGAAATTCTGAGGGGAAAGCTACAGTAGGAAAGCTACAGCCCTGCGTGGTGGGAAAGGTATGAGTGGAACTGAAGGCATCTGTTCAGTAGATCTCTGAGGAAATGGCTTCAGCAATGCAGCAGAAGTTTCTGTGTCATCCATGAGTATTCAGATGGTAGTTCTACCTTAGAGCTCTCTGAATAGACAATTATGCTTAGTACCAAGTCCCACTGCAATCTCTGAGTCAGTATTGTTGAATAATTAATCTGTCCAAAAAAAAAGAAAAAAAAAGAGCTATGATGCTCTTGTAAATAATATTTACTGGCTGAAATAAAAAACAAAATTATGTCTCATGTTATGGTGAAGAGTGGGAGAAAGGAAGGAAGTGAAATTAATTTTATTGAATAAGACTGGGGAGCAGAGTGGCGGAAATACAAATAGATTAATCTTCTGCTCTTTAAAGGATCTCTAACAGTAGAAACAAATAAAATGCCAAAGCAGAGAATTTACTGTGTAAAAGCCTGTGTGACAAGGTGCTCAACTTCAGGTGTTAAACTGTCAAACAGGGTTTATTTGTAACCTTCTGGGTGACTTCTCTTTCTGCTCTATTAAAAATCACAAAAAAACAGCACTGGGAATTTGGATATTTTTGCCTTCACCTATGGCTTGGGGAAAAAGGGTGCACGTGGGCAATGTCCACTTGCAAGATAACTTTCAGATGAATCTTCAAGAGAGCAGCTTTCATGAGTGAGCACCCCCATGGAAATCCACTTTCAACTGCTTATTAGTGGATTCTTCTCCTCCCTGATCCTGCTCTAGATTCAGGTGCCTCCTGCTGGGAATCTGCTCTGTGAGCCAGCTGATTCCCAGATCATGAGCTATAGAGACCTGAGGTTTGGCTGGAGGCAATTTTGTGTTTAATATCCTGCATGTTGGGCAGAGCATCTTGGGTGCAGCTCAGAGATGATGTGCAGAGACTGAGGGATGTTGTCAGGTCAAGCCAAAAGGGATCTGTCCGTGTCCATCTGAAGGAAGTGCTGCTTTGCAGGTACTGGGTAAAACTGCAGGAGCTTCATTGTAGCCAGAAGGGATGAGCATTTATTGGGAAAACAAATAAAACTGGAACAAGAAACTAAGCAGGTAATAAAGTAGAAATATCCTCATGGAGATGAGGGTGTTCTGACTTGATTATTTATGTTTGCAGCACAAGGGTGGTTGCAACCCAAAGCAGGAAGTTTGTCCTCTGGAAAGGGAGAGAAACTGTAAAGAAGATTATCCCTGAGATGTGCTAAGCTTTAGGTTTGGGAGATCTTTTTCTCCATTGAAAAGCTGTGTGTGTACATAATGCATACATAATACACAATACCTGTACAAAGAATTGGGCTGTGGGAGCTGTTGAGTATTCCCAGGCAGCCGAAGGTGTCAGAAGGTCTTAAATATCCTTTCCAACAGGCATTTGATGGAGTTTTGTGGGACAACAGAGTTAAGTAGGACATGAGAGTTAAGTCAGCGCTGCTGATGTTTTGCATCTTTAGTTAGTAACTAATAAAGTGGTGCATTGTACTTATTTATAGTATAAGGATCTTCTGTAGAAATAAAACTCAGTTCCAGCTGGACAATTGGATCCTTGTCCAGATCCAGCTAGAGTTTCCTCGCTATTTACAGGGGTGTTAACAGTGCTCACAGATGGGTATCTCATGCTTCTGAGTATTTTTAATTGTAGCTTTCCAGTTGAAATTCAAGGGAAGCAGTTGCTTTGTGGTGTCTCCCTTGAACTGGAAGACAGCACAGGGTGGGATAACACTTAACCAGTCCTGTGCATCTGGGTGGGGATTGTTGAGGTCCAGCTGAAGTTTGGAGGGTGTGGGAATGTGGTAAGTGAGAGGAGGGTTTATGGGCACACCTTGGCTGTGCTGGTCAGAGTTGAACAGCCTCCCCTGACTGAGTTGTTCTGGTTCACAGTTACTGTGCTTATCCTGATACATTTAAAAATTGTTGATGAGTTGGCAAGACTCTGCGGAGCCATGATGTGCTCCAAGGGTGTTCATTTTTTTCAGCTGGTTGTTTTGTGGTTTGTAGAATCATTTAATCATTCAGCTTGGAAAAGACCTCTAAGGTCATCAAGTCTTAACTGTTAACACCGTGTTCACTGTCCCATGTCCCCAAGTGCCACATCCACACATTTTTTGAACATGTCCAGGGATGGTGATTCCACTGTTCTGGTAGAATTTGAAGTGTTCTATGCTTGTTTCTACCGGTAGTACCTTAATTGTTTACAAACTTGAGATTGAAGTAAATAAAGACTCTTGGGACTACACTTAGGATTGTAGAAGCAACTATAACTTTCTGCAGACCAGACTTACTGGTCTGTTATTTGTTTATTTATTTTAGGAGTAATGGGAGTAGGAGATGAAGGACTTGCTCTGTGTGTAGAAGAGGCTGGATCCTGGAGCAGCCAGTTGTAGGGGAGATCCAGCTTTGCATCTGTAAATTTGGACTAAGAAGGTTGTGCTGAGCCATTTGGTGGAAATGGCAAATAATTTATCCAGAGCAAGATAATTGATTTTGAGCAAATCTAGCAAATGAGGATTTTCAGTTTTTAACTCCTGGCCATGAAGTTCTTTAATGGTCTGTAGGTATTTCAAGGGGTCTTTTTTATTTGTTGTCTTTTTTATTGTGCTCTTCAAAAGTGTAATATATGTCCAAGTTTCTGTGGAATTATTACATGGTCTAAAGGGTACATCTCTGATGGAGGGATTATCCTTGGCCAAGTCCTAGGTACCTGCTGGAGAGAATGGAGGGCCAAACTGCTTAAAAAAAGAAAAACAGTTAATGTACCTGAGCAGATGTGGGGGTTGTATGCACATGCATCTGAAAAAATGCAAAGGAGATTTAAGGTGATATGGACTGGATTGCATGTCCTTGCTACAGACATGCAAAGAAACCTAAACCATTCCAGCCACGTGGATCCTGGTTTTATGAACAAAGTGTTGGAATTGGGATGCTCTGTGTAGACTGAAGAGAATGGAGCTGATTACAGAACGTGCCTGCTGCCTCTTTAGAAAATAGAAAATAACTGTGTGAAAAGTGAAACTGGTAAAGATTCAAGAAGTACTAATTTAAGGAGCTTGAGTTAGTGAAGCCTGACACTACTTAAGTTTCAAACTGTCTTCCTCTGCATGTAACTAGAGTTCTGATGCATATTCCAGTAGGTTGCTGTTAGGAAAAAACAAGAAAAGAGATTTTTTAAGAATGTAACTCTTGAGCATGGAAGTCCTTTCTCATCGAAGAAGAACAATGCATTTTGTCAATGTTCTATTTAATCTGAAAGATGAGTCTGAAATGCAAAGTGCAAACCTGTGACTGTCTGTCCAGATCTGAAAGTGTGAATTTGAGTTTTGCTTTAGGGTTGTCCTTCTGCAGCGGTGTTCAGTTGATTTGGCATGGTGGTTTTTTTTTTAACTACTCTTTTTTTTTTTAAGGTTACTTAAATAAAACAACACAATGTTTTTACTTGCAGCACTTGAAGAATCGGAAAGTGACATTTATGTGCGATTCATGAGGTCACACAAGTGTTATGACATTGTTCCAACGAGCTCTAAGCTTGTTGTTTTCGACACTACGCTACAAGTGAGTATTCTCCTTTCAGTCTGCCTTTGCTTGCAGTTCATTTTCTTTTTTGAATGAGTGTTTCCTGAGTGTTAAATGGAATTTGATCTCTTGAAGAGAAGTACTGCTGTCATGCTGTGCTTTGACTGTGTAAAACTATGTTGTTTCAACTGTATCTTTCATGTTACGCTAGAGGAGGAGTTGGAGGAAGACCTCCTAGCAGAACAGAGAGAAGGGATGTAATTTGATTTGCAGTTGAAATCTCTATCTAAAAATAAAAATTTCAGATGAGCCCAAACTTATATTGGCTTCTTCATGGCTACCTAAGTCTCCATAAAGACATTTGATGTAAGATCCTTGTGCAGCAGCTACAGAGTACCCAGGTGCTATGAGCCTGTTCCTGCTATACTGATAAGACAATTTAGGACTCAAATGGATGGCTTAATTATGCAAATCATTACATTCTCCAGAAAATTTTTGTTTTCAGTTTCTCATTTTGCGTTTAATCAGTAAATCATCTGCTAGACTCTTGGCTCTGTCTGAAGAGTTTGGTTGCCAAAAGAAGGCATTAGCTGCCTGCTATAGAAACAGACTAATCTGTTCTGCAGTGTGGTGGAAAGCTGTGGCTTTCTTTGTTTCCTGGATTTTGCAATTGGTATTTTTTTGCTTGCTTTGGTTTTTGCTGTTTCAGTGTTTTTCCTTGTAAAGATGCTCCAATTCTGGCTTAACTAAGCCCATTAAGTAATTTTGGTCTGCAATGTACTACTCAGACCTCAGCTTTCCACAGTCAGAGGCAGCCATGTAATAGATAGTCAGTCCCAAAACATTCACAGAATCATCTTATGTATCAGATAGTTGTGAATAATGCTGGATTGAGTGCTGTGATCTGAAAGGTGGAAAATCTACATTGACTTTTTCACCATTGTAGAGGGGGGAAAAGTTCTGCAGTGTTTCCTTTCTTCTGCCTGAAAGAGAGGATGACTGTCAGCCCTTGAGTAAAAAATTCAGACCTCTTTGACCTGTAAAATCAGATTTAGAATGGTGGGGTTCACTGTAACTCTTTCAGCTCTTCTCAAAGACTGTTGGCCTCCTTTTCATTCCAGGAGATATTTTTTCCTCACGCTATGGGATAACGTGCTGGGAGTTGGTACCTGCAGTGGGCATGAACTACAGCCTGCATTCTCAGCTCTCAGTGCTCACCTGGGTCAAAGGCTTCAGCCTGGTCTCTGTTGCAGTTGGAGAGATGATTGTTCTTTATTCCATTAACCATTAATCTTGAGGCCATTGGGGCAGACCACTGCTTCCTTTTGGAGTGTGCAGATCTCCTGATGATTGACATCATGCCAGATACCAGTTTTCATTGCTGGAGCTGTGTTGAGATAATGCCATTAACATGAGGAAGTGAGAGTTTCCTCTCCAGGGGCTGAGCCAGTGTGAGGTAACACCTGAGGAAGCAGAGTGTGAGTGAGTGAGCCTTTTCACCATAAAGGAAAACAGGTGACTTAATGGTGATGGAAAAACTTCCACCAGCACTTCACCAAAATCCCTGTCTTATTTGGCATCCCCAGTAATGGTCATGGATGACAGCTAGAGGAGAATGTGGTCTGTGATCATGGAGTCACATTCTCAGCCTGTTTCTCCAGTATTTGAAAGCAGTGGTGGTAGAAGGGAAGTCTGGAGTTGATCGTGCAGACTCTGGTATACAATAAATATAGACCAAATCTTGAGTTTGTATTGCTGGTGAGGAGCTTTTCTTCCCCTCTAAACTGCATTTTTTTGACTTTGCATTATTACATTTAATCCCAATTGCATTACTTCTAATTTATAAAGTCATAATACTGTATAGCAGGATTCCTCTTCCAGCATGGGCACTGTCTTCCAACTTAGCAGGTTTTGTAAAACTATTTAAGAAAACACTAAAAAGGTGTAGATTTGAATGCTTACCCGGCCTACACTGCTAGGAGGTCTTTTAAATACTCCTGTTCAGTATTTTCCTTTAGTTCTTTTCCTGGCACCCTATGTTAATGTGCCACCATCAGTGTCTTCAAAACACATTATGGTCATTTAGTTTGATTGTTGGGGCTGGTGCACAAACATGTACGGAATATAAAAATAGAAGAGCTTTTTTTATTTGTCTAAAAGAGCAAAATAAGTACATGGTGGAGAATTAACCCAGTAAGGGTGGTAGAATAAAACTTCTAAACTGTTCCTTGCATTTTAGTTTTTAATGTATGAATTATTTCTTGTCCCATACTTCAGGAATTTGTATCAGTTCATATTTTGAAAACACTGCTCTGAAACATTCAGTGTCCATGAATTCTCTCAAATGGATATTTGTCTTTCCTGAGTGTGTTTCATTCCTATCCATATCAGTGTTTCACTGAATATAGAAACAAACAAACTAAAAACACTCACTGAAAAAAAGGCCTGGTGCCTTTGAAAAATTCTCCAGTGATTTGAATTCAGATTTTTAATAATGTAAGAGCTAAAACACACAACACAAAGGCCCACTTTTTGCCTCCCTTGTAATGTAAGTTAGTAATGATCAGTGGAAGAAGAATTAAAAATGGAGCTGGGTTGTGTTCTCATGGCAGCCTTTGAATGATTCTGGATTTTGGATTTTTGTTTGGCTACAGTATCCCATCTCCCTCTGCTGGTCAACGATCACAGCACACATCACATGTTTCTACCCTGGAAAATTATTCATGAGATACTGTGGAAAGTATTCTAAACCTGTTGTTAGCTGTGGGAAAACCAGAGATGTTATCCTTATATAACGTGGCACCAGTCTTACCACCGAAGCAACACTGATTCATAAAAGTAAATATTTAGTCTCAGTGTCTATGGGGGAATTAGTGTGAAGTTTCAAAAGGAATCTTGTTTTAGCCCTAAGAGAGGGGATGGTGAGGTGCCTTTACGTTGGTAATAGAAGGAAGGCTTTTAACAGCCAGACTAGCAGCTAATAAGGAGCAGGATGAGCTGAGAGTCTCTTCAGCCCTGCTTATGTGTCAGTCAGGAGGCATGGGGGGCCTGATTCCAGCAGCTGCCAAGGATGTGGCAGCTCCCAGTGCTGGCACAGCACTCTGCTGGAGTGTCCAGAGCACACCTGTGTGTCTCATCTGTCACCTGCACGTGGCTGTGACAGCTGTGCTGTGGCTCTTGCACCTCTGCTGGGCAGGAGAGCTGTGCTTCAGCAGGACAATGTGCCCCCTGGCACCCAGCATCCACACTAAACAAACACAGTGTGCTGAGCCCTGCTCTGTCCACCTGCCTGAGGCCAGCTAGCACAGCTCAGTTTGCCTCAGTGAGGTTTCACTTAGAGCTTCCCCAAATCAGGATCTGCATCTGGTCTGCCTGCCTGGAGTGCTGCCCATCCCATGGTGAACCCTGGAAGTGGCAGATGTTGCCTGGGAAAAGTGCTGGCTGGCACATTTTTCTTGATTTAGACTGACAGTGGACTGTTCTTTCACCTTTTCAGTTTATTAATAGTTACTTGCTCCTCATAAATATTTATAGAACCATACTGAACTTCATGGCTGTGGCTTTCCCTGCCTGTGACCCATGAGTGCTCCTTGTCTGTGACAAGCTGCAGCCTTTGGCTTTTCCCAGGGAAGATCCTGTCTTTGCTTGGCACACATTGAAGAAACTTCATGAAGTCTGATCTGACCAGGAAGGGAGTCAGGAGACAATTAGATGTTATGAACTTTCCTGTGAAGTCTGGAAATTTGACTCTGTGGATGGTGGAGAAATTGGGCAAGTTGCAACAGTGTGCAGCTCACAGTGGATAAACTTTCTCATCTTTTGCACATCTCCTGGGATGCAAACAGGAGAATAAACCCTTCACAGCCCCTAGGAAGGGTTAGGGGATTGTCCCCTGAAGGGCTACTCTGAGCATTCACTGTTCTTCTTCATTCTAATTATGCTAAATATAAATGGATCTGGATTGTCTTTATGATAGACTTCAGGAAATCACTGAGCTAAATGCAGATTTATTGGTCACCAGCTTGTGTCTTCAGCACAGCTTTTGAGCACTGTGCAGGTGCATTTGGTGTGCAGATGATTTGGGGACAGAAGGGAACACTCAGATCTGCCTTTACTTTCTTTTTGTTGGTTTTAACCTGTATCAGGTACATACAGTGACACAGCAATCTGGTCTTTTCCTTTGATGGAAAGCAATTCCTGTATTAAATTCAAAGATGAATGACATATAACACTTTGTTCACATTCTGTCTGCCCGGTTACTTTGTCTAACATCATATAATGTGATTTTAATTTTTCCTTGTTGCTGCATGCAGCTGGTTTTTTTAGACACCAATGCATTTCCCCCCCCACACCCCATCCAGAACTGTATTGGCATTTTTTAAGGAAATGCCTCTTACCTAGCTTAAAGCAATCTCTGAAGCTTAACTCCAAAAGCTTTCTTAAGGCCAGATTTTTGTCTGACCTTGAAAGAAATGTATTAATTTGTTGTGGCTTTGCCCAGACTACATAAAGATGAGAAGGATTAGCTTGTTTTCTAGCACAGAGCAATTAACCCTTGAAGAGGAGTGTAGAAGGTGAATATTAGATGGGGACTTCCCTGCTTTGTATCAAGCAGCCATCTGCAATCCCAAGAATGATCTGTTAGCAAATGGAGTGGCTATCTTGTGGAGTTTGCATAAGCTCTCTTTGGGTCAAAAGCTCTGTCTACTCTTTGATTAAATGATATTCTTACCTGTTACAAGTAAATTTGGGTTTTAATAATAAAATATATGGAGCTCTTACTCACCATGACCTTTAAACTTTTTAAAGCATTTGTCCAACACTTCATAAACTAATAAAAATCATGTTTATGTGGGAACAGTCATCAGAATAGGCTTTCAGAATCCTAAAGACTCTTTCCTTTTATTTCCTTCTGTATGCTGAAGAAATCTTTGCATGACTTGGTTAAGTTATTTAACCTGGCTGTTTAATGAAATTACCTAAGTTGTTAATGGACCAGATGTTGTTGTCCTTGTAGCCTTTGGTTGTATCCTTTTACCAATGTAGGCTTTTGTCAGAACCTGTCACGCCAGTAAGAGCTCAAATAATTTTCTACCACATAATTAAAAAAAATATTTTAAACAATGTTCTGAAAACTTCTTTAGTGATTTGACAAGCTGGCAGTAAATACACCTTGTAAGTTCTGCAGAGCATGCAATGGATTCAACATTAGAAGAATGGAAGAGGATTTATATTTCTCTTCCTTGCGCTGACTCTATTCAGTAAATGGATGTATTATTCTGGTTCTCTCCAGGTCATTCTTGACTGGGGTGTTGCCTCTCTCCACGGTAATGAGATAAATCAGGCTTGCAGGAATAATGCTCCAGAATGGTTTGCTCCCAGAACCACACAGCAGACTCTGGGTCTGCTGTCACACAGCTTTACAAAAGGATTGACTGTCTGTCCCTTAGTTGGCTTTGAGGTTTCTCCCTCATGAAGCTGCTGCTGTCTGCATTTCTGAGGAGTGTGAATGCCCCTCCTTGCTTACCCTGCCCACAGAACTGTAAGAGAATCATCTAATTTAGCTTCTAACCAGCATGTGGGCTGAGGCAGTTGAGCAGCCACATAAAAGCTTCCTTCATTGAGATCAGGCTGGAATCAGTGGCATAATATGGGAAGGCTGTTGTGTTTTCTCAGAGCTTCTCCTGTTGCTGGTATACAAGCATAGGGGTTTAATTCCTGCAGCTCTCAAAATCAATAGGAAGCATTCATTTGTGGATCTTGGAGGAATGATAGGTGCCATTTAAGCAGAAATTTCTACAGGCTGTGAGTAAAGTGTTTGTGTTTGACTGAGTGAAAGCCATGTTTCACTCTTCTTGCCTTCTCTGCCCCATCACCACTTTTTGGATGAGATCTTAATCTGTGAAGGAATCTCTGTGCCCTTCCCCATGCAGCTGATCCCATCAGATTCACCTGATGTTCCCTCTTAGCCCATTATGGTGTGAAATCTGACAGCAAAAAGCTGCAGTTTGGGCACGTTGGCACAGAATATCAGTGCAGGTTCGGTGCCTTTGGCCGGACTGGGACCTTTTCATGGGAATGTGGTGTGGGAAGAATTCTGCATGTGGACATGGCACCTGCTCCCTGGGGAGAAATCTGGAACATGTGCATAGTTTTAACTTGAGGGTAAGACTCTACTTGTTATTTCTGGGGTTTGGCTTGGCCCTGAAAGGTATTAAACCATCACATCTTAAATTTTACTCAGCTGTGGCCATAAGAAGTCCATGATCTACCCAGGAATATTCCCTTTCCATCACCTGCAAAATTGAAATGAACTTTGTTTTGGTTTCATATTAGCTTTTCAAAATTCAGCCTGAGCTAGAGGACCTGATTGTGAAGGTTTTTGGTTGAGGTTTTTCAGATATTGAAGCAAATGTAGCTGCCCAGATAATAAGTGATCTCTCCAACGTTTCTCCAATCTACTTGGTCAGGTAAAAGAGGAAATTCTACTTGATAATGGTCCAAGACCTGCTTGTCTCTTGCCCTAGGCAAAAGTGTTTATTGTCCTTAAGTAACCTCTTTGTTTAACAGCACAGTCCTTTGAGGATGAAATGCTTTTAACAAATTCATAGACCAAAGAGGAAAATAATTGGGAAATGAATTTGAGTGCAGCAGTCATCATGCTGAGATGGTTGGTTGTATTCTTCATACTGGTTTAGTCTCCCCAGACAAATCAATTTGTAAGAACACTGACTTAAATAAATGCACTACAAGAGAGATTTTTAACTTTTCAAAATAGCTCCTTTACAGGACCATTGTTCTCTGCAACTTAAAAAGATGCATGGATTGGGCATCACAACTTTGAAGGAAAAAACGAAAAGGAATTGCAAATTAAGTACACTTCCCAATGTGAATTGCTTCACAGTGAAAGTGCACGATGGACTTGGAGAACATTTAGCTTGTACTGCTTTTGTATCATCAGGATGATACCTGGGGCATCTGGGGATGAATGCAGGAGTATTCCAAGTGAGCTCATAGGAAAAAGTCCTTTGAAGGCCATAATGACAGCAAGGAAGAGGAGGGCTCTCCAAAGAGCTTTCTGTGGCAGAGTTGTACGTTCAGCTTAGTAATTTGTTTATAATATGTTCCCAAATAATGTTCTGTGGGCTCTGCTCAGGTGGCAGCCTCATGCAGAGGAAGCACTGCCTGAAATCCTGGTGCTGTGAGGGAGTAGCAGGGGAGATGAGTCACACACCCATCTTCTGCAGCAAGACCATCAGCTTTACCTGCCGTAGTTTTTTTCTTTTTCTTCTCTTGGAGACCTGCCAGGGTTTGGGCAGCCAGAGAATTTGCCAGGCTGCTTAAAGAAACACAGTCCTGTTTATGCTGGGCTAGAAACTGTTGCCTCATTCCTCATGTTTTCACATCAAAAGCATTTGGGAAGTCAGTTGGCTCACAGACACACCAGAACCAAGGGAGTAAAGTGGGGATTGCCCAGGTTTTACACTGTGCAGAGGTCGCAGCAGAGCCCTGATGATTTTCCTACAACAAAGACCAGTTGTGCTACTCTGTGTCTTCCTTCTTGGTAAGAACTATTGAAATAAGAGTGTTTGGCCTCTTGAGAAGGAATTCTCAGAGTAACTTTTACTTTCATATTCTTAACACTAAAAACAAAGTCTGTGTCTGGAGTGACTTTGCCACATTTGCTCATGTTGTGAAGATAGAGATAATGTTGTTTTCCTTTGAAAGTATAAAACTTTCTCCCGTTACAAGGAGAAGCTACTCCATGCCTTGGTATTTGGTACTTAAAACATGTGAGTGTATTGGTGTAGAAATTCAGTCTTCTCCTTTGGTTCTTCAGCTGTTCTTATCCAGTCTGCTAAGACTGGATGCTTTCCTCTTGTAAATTCCTTTCAACTACCTGTCAAACTTTGCACTTTGTTATGCTAGGAACGGTAGTTGTTCCTCAGGGACTGCCTGGTAGATCTGTGGTCCACATGTGTATTTTTTGAGGTGCTCATTCTCTCTGGTTTTGTAGTCCTTAAAAATAATTGGGAATAAAAAGAAACTGGGAATTTGTCAACTTATGCAGTGAAAATGACAGTGAGTGTTCTAGATGACCTTAGAGCATCCATCCATCAGGAATCAGAGATGATAAAAACGTCAGGGTTCAGCTGGGTCTGATACTGCTTTTGTGGGAGCTCCATGCCAAAAATTAGAAGAAGGAGCTTCTTCCTTTCTATTCTGATCTGATAAAACAGACATTTCCTGGGGTTGCATTTGGGGCTTTCCAGTCAAGTGCCTGGTGCTGGGTTATACAGTGAAAGATGAGGCAAGAGAGGTACACATTTATCATCCTGCCTTTTGATGGCAGCCACACCACAGAAGTTCTGGCAGGTCTTTTAGCACTGTCCGTGCTACAGGACAATGGTTTGCATCATCCTCTTGCTTGGTACTGGCATGCCTGAAGGTGTTCCACAGCTTTGTTTCTTATTTCTGCCACCTTTGAGCCTTTCCAGTGAATTTTGTCACGAGGCTGTGGTGCTGAGTTGTGTCTTTCAGCTCAGTAGGATTCTCTGCTCAGCTCTGACCCTTTAGCACCGGGAGCTGTCACAGCTCTTTTCTCACAGCACTTTGTCAAGGACAGGAATCTTTTTGCAAGGCAAATGAAGTCAATTATTTCAACAGCAGCAGTCATCCTCCTTGCCTTTTGGGACAGTCCTGGAAGACAAGTCTGAAAGCACAGGTTACTTATGTACATTGCTACAGTTTTCATAACACTGTTAGATAAAACAAACATATGTATCATATACACACACTGAATTTTTGGAAATGAGCTCATCTTCATTTTTGCTTTCAGGTGGTTCCCTCATTCACAGATGTTTACTGGAGGGAGCATTTCTGCAATAGCTTGTAAAATCACTGGGATCTCATAACAAGGAATGTCCCTTTCAGGGTTTCTCAGCAGTGAGGAAAAAACTTATTTTGCAGTCTGGGGAAATCTTCTGCCACTGTTTCTGGTTCCACTGCCCAGAAATCCAGCTATTTTAGGAGCTCACTAACTGTAAGGGACGAGGTTTTCCAAATATTCTACCTGAAAAACAGGACTTTTATGTCTGTGTCTCTTGCTTTCTTGTTAATGACTGTTGTATTGGAAGAGGCTTTGTCCTCCTTCAGACTTGCAGTGGAAATGTTTGAATGGTATGCAGAAACAGTGGCCTCCAGAGGTTATGTCTAACCTAAGTTAATTAGTCTGTTCTTTTATTCAGCATATTCAGTGTAATGAGTTCCTGTAGTAAGAAAGGCTTGTTCCTGTTGTGCTCAGTGTAGTGGAATAGCAGCTATTGTTGAGGTAATCTGTGATATATCTAACATTTAATTGCTGTGTTCTTTTGCTAAAATGTGACTCTTCTACTTCAAGGGCAGAATCTTGGAGAAGACACACAAAGTAGGACTCCTCTTCTAATTGTAAATGTCTAAACATCTTAATGAGGGGGGGAAAAGGCATCTGTGGGATACAACAATCCCTGTGGAAGGCTGGTGAGTTTTGCCCCAGCTGCCTGTGAGGTCGGGGTGAATATGCAAGGTCAGGGTAAATGTCAGAACAACCTCTAAATTTGGACGGATAAATCCCATTTTTAGTGGTTCATTGCGTGTGTTAGGACATGGTTAATGAGAACAAAAGTGCTTTGTTTAAGGAGTGTTTGTACATGGTGTTGAACAGCAACCATCCATGGGCTCTGGCTGCTGAACAATGGGTTTGTGAAGGTCAGGCCAGTCCAACACTGTGGGGTTGTGAGAATTAACCACGCTGTTGGAGGTCCAGAGATGGGACATGGTGGAGATCTTCAAAGGCTACTGACTATATATCACCAGAAAGCAAGGTCCTTGGGGGTATTTTCTGCATGAAAATCACTGGAACATCTAAAAGTGCTGGACAGAAGCCCAGCTCCACTCCCTGGTGCTTTGGCTGGCCACCAAGCAGTACTTTGGGCAACTGAAATTGGTCAACCACAGAAACTGCAGGGAAGTGTGGATGGATGAGTATATGTTTGTGCTTGCAAGCAGTTCTAGCAAATAAGAATTAAGCTGGGTTTTTGCTTTGTAATTACCTTACTTAAATAAGAGACAAGTATTAACATTAGGAAACTGATGGCATTGCTGCTTTATTTAAAAGGTGGCCATGGAACACTTTCTACAATACAACTGAAGACAACAATGGCAATGTCACTTGAGCTGTGGTCTGGGAGTACAGCCCAGGGGGCTGAGTATTTATTAAATTTTGGTGATTTATTACCTCAAACGTTTAATATCCTAGTGCTTAAGCTAAAATCCTTGTCTTTTATGAAGGATTTAATTCTGAGCTGTCTTAGGAGCTGTGTCTGTTCAGCAGCCCTCAGTTTTTCCAAAACGTGTCTGTTAACACTAGACAAGATGGCACCAAACTGGAGATTCTTGTGATTCTTGGAGACAAATAATTTGCAAATAAATCAAACAGGATCAGGGCAAGAACTTACCCTTTGAAGAATCCTTTCCCTTCTGGAATGTCTACAAGCTCAGCATCTTGAGTAGTATGTCTCAGGAACTCTCTCTCCTGAAATGTCTTTTCAGAATCTAAAATCATAACTCCAATTTACTGCCTCACCCATCTGAGCATGGTGGTAGCTGGTGTTCTTTGCTGCTACTGTCTGGGAAAGAAGCAGTAGCAGGAATTTGGAGACTGCCTGAAGTGCTGCAGTTGGCTTTCCACACCTTTTCTGCCACGGGCTTGCTTCTTTTTCAGGTTATCAATTACAGGGTTTGTAAACTTGCTGGAGGAGTTGTGTTGCATGGTTGCTGTCTGGGAGAAAGCTATTTCCCCCTGGCCTCAATAGATCAGCTGTTCCCTTCTTGTTCTAATCCAGCCTGGGCATCTTTCTCTTGTAAAACTTGGGGACATGAGCTGACAGTGACTGTGACCTCGTGTGATGGCTCTTGTTGGGAAAAGATACCAAAGCTGAAGGCTCGGGGTTTCAGGCACTGTGAGTGTCCTTTCCCCTTTTTTTGATGAGGAATGGTTAGAACTTATTTTGCCCCAAGGTGGAGTTGGTCTGTGTGAACTCACATCTGTCTTTTCTGTGCTCCCCAAATAGCTCACTGCTTTTGCTGCATTAACTCAAAGTGTGATGCTGTTATGTGGGAACAGCTCATGTATCTTGCCTGGAGGGTTTCTTTGTGGTTTTACTCTTGCTCATGAGTTAGGATGCTCCTGTGGTGGATTCGGTAATGTTTGTTTAGCCTGACTCCTCCTTGTGTCAGTGGGGTGACTGAGCACCTCTGACACCTCTCTGTTAAACCATTTTCATTTTTGTCAAGTAAGACTAAATCCTGTGTATTTAGTCTTACTTGAGGTCCTGGGGTGGTGGTGGTGTTTTTCCCCATGTGGCTTCTTCAGTGTCAGTGCAGTTTGGGGGTGATGGGTGATGGTTGTTCCTGGTAAGTGGTGATCTGGGATCTCTGAAGTCAGGGGCAGCTTGAGATCTGTCACCTGCTGATGTTTGGAGGGTGGATTTGCTTCTCATGCTCAGGGAGAAAGCAGCCAGGCTGCATAGATGTGGCAAGAAATACAAATCACTGGCTGCATTTTTCTTTGCCACTACTTTATTGGCTGCTGATTCCATTGACTGTGAAGGCCTTTTATTCCTGTTAATCTGTTGTGGAGAGGATCCCCTTGGCACATCAACAAAAGTAGACCTTTAAGATACTGATGTGAAATGTTGATCTATTCAGATTGCAGTCATCATGCAATTGCAATTCTGGGCCAAGGACCAATTTCATGGATACAGAAATACAAATTGGTTGTGTCCTGGTTTTTTGCCAGGGCAAGAACCATCACTTCTGTATCGTATTTTCCACGGGAAGACCATTTAGGGTGTGGGCAGAGCAGGGAGGATCTTTAAGATACTGATGTGAAATGGAGAGCAGGATTTTGAGGTGCACCAGTGCCTGAGCTCTTCATCTTCTGAGAACCAGAGTTCACAGGGAAGTGTTTCTTTTCAGAATGACACCATGACCTTGTAACCTCTGGCTCTGTAGAGGATTAATTCATTAAAAATTTGAAGTACTTGGTTGATTTCTTTAGCAGCAAAACACGCTAGGTAATTCTTCTAACTTCCAGCCATATTTAGAATAATCAAACAATATTTTTAGATTTGTATAAATCAGGTGTCTAAAAGCTGTAAGGGATATGAAACTGCTATTTTATCAATCTCATTTTTTTAACAACTTGCTGTAGTAAACATAGACTGGAACATAGCACAGTCTTCATGTGTTAAACTAAAGACCCCCTCTAGTTTATGGATATATCAGAGACTTTCATTTAGAGTATTCACAAAATAAAAGAAAAACAGATATGATTTTGCTAAGCTTTTTCTAGCTTTTTAACCATTTTAAAAGTAAAAGGCTTAAGGTTTTTGTTTGGCATTGTGGCTTCTGTTCTGTTTTGAATATCAGCTACCTGTTTATACTACTTTTGGTTTTTTTCCTGGTGAAAGGGGAGTGCCTTCTGTTGGTGTCTGGTATGCTAAATCAAGGCAAAGATTTGTTTAGTTTTTCATGTTCTGTTGGGTTTTTTTTTTTTCAGGTAAAGAAAGCCTTTTTTGCCTTGGTGGCAAATGGTGTGAGAGCAGCTCCACTGTGGGAGAGTAAAAAACAGAGTTTTGTAGGTAAGTAGTTCTGACACTTTTCAGGATTACCTGAATTTCCAAGGTGCTTTATTGTTTCAGAAGGTGGTCTGAGCCTGGCCATCATGTAACATCCTAGAGAAATACTGGAAAAAAGAGTTTCTTTTCCCTCCTTGTGAGGAGTGAAATGGTGCCAGCTTTCATGGCATTGCTGTGCCTTGAGAATTGTGGTGCTTCTTTTAGGTCCCAACCTTCTGAAATTCGGTCTCTAATATTGGCACTTCACTGTGTGTTTAAAAATAAAGTCTATGGTCACAGAAAGGAAATTTGAAAGCAGGAACTATTAAGAGGATAATTTCATATTCCAGTATCCTAATATGAATGTAATACAAACCTGTCTCTGCTTGTGCTCAGTAAGGTGCACTGAGGAGCTCTAAAACCAGAACTAAAGCTACAGAGATGTCTCATGTTGGGTGAAAACATTAGATCTATGTATTGCTTTTTTTAAAAATCATGTCATTAATTGCCACAACAATAATCTTTAAAAACTAGATCTCTGTTGCAGTTAGGAAATGGGGTCACAGTGGCAGTGACAAATAGAATTATATGTATTTCTTGTGACCTGGAATGTAGGTTGAGGATTCCTGGGAATGAATGGTAGATACTTAATAAAGCATTTGTTAAAATATTTTAAATCCAAGAGGGGAGGAGCAGTAGTTTCTTGCAATACACCATAGGAGTACTGTATTCTTTATTTTCATTTGATTTCATTTCATGTTCTGTCTGTTACTAAGCTCTACTGATTTAAAGCTGACCTTCAGATTAATTTTTCCCTTCCCCATTTCTTAGTTTCTTCAGTTTACATGTAAGAGTAGTAAACAGTGGAGCAATTGCATCTTCTCAAATCTAGAACTTGAAAGCTCAAAAAAGATTAATATTTTCAGGTAATTAAACTAATCATCAATATTATATTACATAGCTTGGTGTTGGTGCTTAAAAAAATACATATACAATGAATATGCCCTTCTTTTCTTTTGAAAAGTCACATTTCAATACAGACCTTGAGAATTACCATGGAAATGATTGAATTAAGTTCTGTAATAAGTAATAGTCAGAAAAATGTATTATACTGTTCCTTCATTTGAATCTAGGAGTCTGCCTGACTTGGCAAGTACATAATAAGAATGTGTCTTATTCAAAAAGAAAATGAAAGGCAAGAATAGTTCTCCAACCTTGAAAGATGTTCTAAGCCCCCTCTTTTCTTTCCATGTTTTTGGGGGTGGATGTTGTCTAAATTCAAGGGGTTTTTGAGTCAGATTGAAAGTGAGGAGAAGCACATGGATTATATTATTGAATATTACTTCAGATGTGTTTTTATTCTGAAGCACTGTGTCAATCTGATAGTGAATAGACTTGGTTTTGAAATCCTACTGTTAAATAGTCCAATACCAGTAGTATTTTACAAGGATTTAACATTTATTGTATTATATATTGTTAATATAAGTTGAGAAAATAGCTGAAAGTTCTATATGTTAAATATATATCTAAAAAGACCTTTTTTATGTATCACTTGTTACAGGAATGTTAACAATTACAGATTTCATTAACATACTGCATAGATACTATAAGTCTCCAATGGTAAGTATGATGTTAAGCTATAATTTGATCATTTGCCATAGAGTACAGAGACTGAAATACCAAACTGAAAGGTTTATGGTGATTGTCATTATTATTTAAGTTTTTGGATGGTAACTTACAGAGGCTTGGATGCTGTAAGAAATAACTGTTCTTGGAATGATGGTATAGAATAAACAAGTTAAACTAGTTAAATATATGGAAATATTTTAGTTACGTGGCTGAGTTGCACAATCAGTTGGAGATCTGTTGACTTCAATTAACTGTAATTTGAAATTCCCATTGGCAGTCAGTTGATGAAATTCTCTAGCTTGCATGTTCATACAAACATTTACATCCCTTTCTTGTTCCTGTCAAATCACAATTCCCCCTCTACCAATTAAAACATATGTACTATGTTTTACTAGCTAAAAAAATCAAGAACAGTTGGATGGAGCAGACAGCTGATGTATTTGCCTTCTCAAAGCTCATCTTACTTTTTAAAATTTATAGTGAAATTCTCGTCAGATGCCAATAGTGTGGTGCACTGTCCTTCATGTTAAAGAATTCCTTTTTCTCCTTGGGGATTGACAAGGAATGGGGGCAGGAAAAAAAGAGAAGTGCTTGCACACTGGTAGCTTCTTTCAAATTGTTTCCATGTTGTAATGACCCTCTACATCAATATTACTGATTTTTCCATGAGACTTTACCTAATGAGTTCTCACTCATTTACATTAAGCTTCTGCTTAAACTGGCAGCAGTAAGGAGGAATAGCTGAGGAGGGACAATATTGGACTTAAGTGCCTGATGCAGTCTTCTCTAAGAAAAATAAATCAATGCTGCATCAGGGAATGTTCTAGTCTTGATAGGTGAAATTATGGTGAAAATATAATTCCTAAAGTATTTTAATCATTCTTTCTGAGTGCATCAGATCATACAGTGTGAAGCACATTGCTATTCATGTGCTAGATAATGTCCACCATTGAATGATGAGAAATAACCAGGTAGTTTGTCCCTGAAGAAGTGCCCTTGCTTGTCAGTGATCAGGTAACTTTATTCTGTGAGCATTAAGGAGTCAGGTGATCAGGAAAAGCTTTTTACTGGTATGGGTGTTTGAGGAATCACCCGAGGGTTTACCCTGGATACAAATTACTGAGGGGATGCCTTTGAGTCCAGAGAAGACCTGGGCTGCAAACCTAGGCCAGTAAAAGGCTTTCCTGTCCCCTGAAATGATAAATCCAAGATTGCACCCTTTCCTCTTGTTATAAGAAATGTTGTGGTGGGCTATTCTTACTCTGTTAGATTTTCTGCAATGAAATAAAAATAAGTTATTCAGATGTTTACAATGTTAATGATGAATTTAAAATAAAATTACTTCAAGTTGAACTTCCATCTACCCATTGTAGGTTCAGATTTATGAATTGGAGGAGCACAAGATAGAAACCTGGAGGGGTAAGAATATTTACTACTTGGTTGATAATTTAGACCGTTCTGATGTTTTTCAGTATAGTGGATTTTTAATATATCACAGACTTCACTCCACATATTTTTTAATGAAAGCAGAAATAATAAAAGTTTCTCTTTTGGCTCCTGTTCCTTATTTTTCTATCTGAGACAGCTATGGACTGGTGATCTAGGCTGTGTAACAGTTTGGTCCTCATTCATAGCTGTTTAAGAAAGGAATAAAAACAGGTGCAGTGAGGCAGGTGTGGAGTGGAAATGAATAGAGCTATGAGCTGCATGGTGCAGGCAGAAATTCGTGCAGCATTTTGTGTGTGAACAGAGGTGCTGAATGCAGGGAGGCAGCTCCATGCAAAAATAGGCTGCATCCCATGGAATGATGCATGGAGGTGTCCGTGCAGCACACACAGCACCAGAACGAGTAAAGCATTATTTGCTGTAATTGCAGTGACCTCTGCTGGTATCAAGCTTTGTCCTGCTTTTAAATTTTATGTCTTTTTAATGTCAGTATAGAGCACTGTGCATAAATGGTAGAATAACTAACTGTAAATTACTATCTGCCACTTAATTTTTTACGAATGAATTAATAAAATTCTTTCATGAAAAAGCTGATGTTTTCCTGTAAAGTGGTAACTGTCTATTGATTTTCTATCCACAGAGCTTTATTTACAAGAGACTTTTAAACCTTTAGTGAACATCTCCCCAGATGCAAGGTAGGATTTTGCTGTTCACTCTGCTTAACTTGAAATACATTAATGCCATCTCAGCGCTGAATTTAAAGGTTCTTTATGTAAGAAGAAACAATTTATATTGTAAACTGCTGTTCAATAATGAAGGACTGTCTTTTAATACAATCAAGAAGGGGTGAGAGCTTTTTTTATTGTGAGTGAGAACTTTCTTGATTATCCAAAGAAGGGAATTTTTGATGGAACTTTTGCCATATATCAGCATAACTGTTCTGGTAAATTAACGAGACATGGGTCAAAATTAAAATGCAAAACAGGCAGTAGGATGACCCTTCAAGCTAGCCTGCAGGTCATCTTTATTTCATGAAAATCAAAAAACTTAGAGCCCTTCAGCTGCCTTGTTCTCACCAGTCACAATAACTGGAAACTTAAAGTACTTTTCAAGGCCAGTAACTTTCCTTAACTAGAGGAAAGACAGTATCCCTGTGGCTTGTTCTGCTCTACCACAAGGCTCTGTTTCTTAAAATATAAATGACTGTCCTTTTCTTCTTGATGGAAGTTGAAAGAAATAGTTTTTAAACCGTCATTATGCCTCATTGACTAAATAACTTGGGAGAGAGATTCAGTTGTTCACTTAAATCTTGAGTACTGCTTAATTGCTGAACTGGAGGGTGGAGTTCTGGTTCTTGCTTTCAGTTTGTGGACTGGGATTGTTTGTGCCCTGGCACAGGAAACTGGTGAAGGGAGCTCCAGTGATTACACTGAAGTAATGATATGCTGTATCCTCAGTGGAATTTAGCCATGAATAAGTCACTCAGTTCAGCCATGAGGGATGTATTTTGAATGGTGACAGGTTGCAAAGAATATCCTTAAGAGACAGCAAAATAGCCTTGGTTGTTTTCAGTCAGAGGTGCAGCATGAGAAGCCTTGCCATAAAGAAGAGGCAGTAAAACTTTCCTGAAAGGTTGCAGCAAGTCAGCTTCAGACCTGATCCAGAGATGGGCTTGGGTTCTGTGACAGTCAGGCTGCAGCACTTAGGAATTGTTAAACACTTATTCCAGGAGTGGAATCTGCAGCAGTGGGGGACTCTTGGCTCTGTGCTCATTAAATGGGGCTATTTCATCCCTGTGATGGACTCAGAGCACACAGCTTGTGTATGGGAAGGAGCCTGCTTCCCCAAGTAGGTGTTTATCAGAGTTTTACCAACTTTATTACTTAATAATTTATTGCAGTTGCTGGTCAGCTGCTTATCATGATCTTAACACCACAAGGGAGAAAACAAAGTGTCCCTTGCAAAAAGAGCAGACTTGCACAGGTTGGAGTGTTGCTAAATCCTAGTCTGCAGTGCATGGCAATGTCTCAGATCTCCTGAGAATAACTTCTTGCCAATCCTCAGTGATAATTCAGTGAAATTATTAGATAATTGTTTGGGGTTATTTGAGTATATGCTCATAGCCATAAAAATGCTCTTTGTAGAAAATGTTACAGAGGTTTGGGATTGAGATTCATTAAGTTCAAGAACTCTGTTTTTCACTGTTTGTCCCTGAACAGAAAGACCCACTCTGAGTGCAGGGATACTGCAAGCACAGCACTTGCTGGAAAAACAATTTACACTTGTGAAGAAATATTTTTTCTGTACTTTATACCACAAAATGAACTTTCATCACATTTTCTTAATGGATTTAGATTTCCATGAGCATATAGTTGTTGATGTGTTGCAAAGCAAAAAGCTGCAAAAGTTAATTTGAAATCCCTCAACATCTGTTTTTTAATAACATTAAAGATAATGCAAATAATTTCTCATCATGTGTACTTCATGTGGGTTTATAAATGTGTGTAAATATATCATTTAGCGTTACTTGTTGTCAGCCAGAATTCATTAAAAGCATAAAATGTTTTTCTCCTCAGCCTTTTTGATGCTGTATATTCGTTGATCAAAAACAAAATCCACAGATTGCCAGTTATAGATCCAGTCAGTGGAAATGCACTTTATATTCTTACCCATAAAAGAATCCTCAAGTTCCTCCAGCTTTTTGTAAGTATTTAAAGTTATGCTGTGCTTAACTGATTTTTCCCCATGGTAGACATCTGATGTACTAAAGTAATTAAAGTCTTAGTGCACTAATTTCATGATGAACTTCCATATCCATTGTGTCTTTTTGTATATTTTATTGGTAACAGAGAAATTGGAGTTTGATATAAGGCCTATACTTTGTTTTAGTCCTTTAAAAAAGCCTAAGCACCAAGGACTTGTCTACTGGAGTTATTTGCTGTCCTTTCTGGAACATCTCCTCAGCTTCAGGGGTTTGTTTACATGAAAAGAAAAATTACTTGTCTCCCAGAGATGAGGTTGTCATTACTCTGTGTAATAATTCCAGTCACAGCAATGAACAGGAGGCCAAACAAAGCCTTGAGAGCTCAGGATAAACATTCAGATTAATGTTTTTCTATCTTCTCTCTCCAGTTTTAGTGGGAATGACACAGCTTAATATCTGCAGCTTTTAGTGATGTGTTACTACAAAAAGAAACCAAGCAAAAATCTTAGTTGCATTGTCTGAATTTAGAGCTGCTTTGAACAGAAACTCCCTAGGCCTGAGCTTGTTTGGGTTTTGTATTAATCTGGTAGCAGGAAGCTGCAGTGAGCTGTAGCCATCACTTGGAGTCTGCAGGTGGATGAGTGAATGTCAGTGTAAATCCATTCCTTCTGACCCCCCTAGATGTCAGAGATGCCAAAGCCTGCCTTTATGAAGAAGAATCTGGATGAACTTGGAATAGGAACTTATCACAACATTGCCTTCATACATCCAGACACTCCTATCATTAAAGCCTTGAATATATTTGTAGAGCGAAGGATATCGGCATTACCTGTTGTGGATGAGTCAGGTGGGTACAAAAGTGGGGGAAGAGAGATGGTGCTGAGCCCTGGATTGATGCTGGGGTGGGGGGAAAACACAAGAAAGAGTAAAAAAAAAATCATTAAAAAGGCATGGGGGAAGAAAGGGTATATAAAGAAATACTTATGCAAAACAAAGGTTGATGGTCTTGGAAGAATTTCATTATTTGATAAGTTGTTTGGGGGAGTTTTTTCAATCTTTCCTTCTTGACTTGTCATTTCTTTCTGTGTAATTATAACAGATGAAAGCAGGAAGCAGGAAAACTGATTTTGTATTTTAAGTACTTTGTTAACTTTGGTTTTCTTCTCTTTTTAGGAAAAGTTGTAGATATTTATTCCAAATTTGATGTAATAGTAAGTATATCTCTTAAATTCTATTAAATATTTTATAGGTAATAATCATTTGCAAATTAATTTGTTAATATGACAGTTTTATTTTGTTCCTTAGGCTGTAGTTAACAAACTGAATGAAAGAGATCCAGTTCACCCTGCACATCATTTTTTTTTATGACTACTATTATTTAAGTTATCCTTTGTAGTACTATTTGTGCATAGGCTTCTACTGCTCTGGATATTACCCAAAATTATATCTGACTGTTCAAAAAGAGGGCATAATCTAGAGGAAGGAAGGAATCAAAGCTGGTGAAAAGGCTGGAAGGAATATCCTGTGAGGAATATCTGAGGACTCTGGGTTTGTCTGATGTGGAGAAAAGGAGGCTGAGGGGTGATGGGCTCATTGCTCTTGAGGCCTCCTGAGGAGGGGAGGTGGAGAATCCCTGGGATCCAGTGGCAGGACATGTGGGAATGGTCCAAAGCCACACTGCAGGGGTTTAGGTGGGACTTTGGGAAGCATTTCTTTGCCAAGAGGTGGGTGAATACTGAACAGGCTTCCCAGAGAGGAGGTTGATGCCCCAAGCCTGTCAGTGCTCAAGAGACTCTTGGGCAGTGGCCTGAATAAAATCTCAGCTCTTGCTCCTCCCTGCAGCATCAGGCACTTGGACCAGGTGATCATTGTGGGTCCTTACAGCTGAACTGTTCTGTTCTTGTTTGTTTCTATTTTTGAGCAAGGACTTCCTTTTTCCAGCTGCTGCCACTCCACAGTCTGTTCTCAAAGAGAATGCAAATTTCTCCCTGCAGTCTGAGTGCTTTGTACAGCTTGACCTTCTCAGTGATCTGAAAACTACTTGGCCAATTCTTTTTTGTCTCTGACTGCAGTCTTGCATGTGTATTCCTTCTGCTTTAGATCTGATCTAGGACACTCTTTCTGGATTTCCCTCAAGATTCCAGCAGTGTAGTCAGATTCATGCCATGATTTGCCAGCCTCCAAGAGCAAGGGCTCTTCTATTCTCATGGCTTTCAGAAACTTGAAAAATAGATCTATTTTTTCTATCCCTGCCCCCTCCCAGCTGTGTGCAACTGCTTTCTAATTGCAGCATCTGACAACTACATTATTTTCTAGAGATTTCACTGCCCAGGTTGTCACCAACCAGCTGCACTAATGAAGAATCCAGATGTCTGAAACACTGCCTAGAAGGCATTCAGTAAAATGGAGAATAGCCCCAAGTGAAAATACTTCAAGCTTATAAACATCTCTGGCTGCAAACATTGTCTTAATACCGAAAATTCTGTGATGTCACTGTTCTTGTCACTCATTTCTAGGCATTTGTCTTTGTTATTTGGGATTCTGTACTGTGTAAGGTCCTGTTCTGCCATAAAATCTTGTCAAGGAAATAGGCAGTAGTTGTAGAGAGAAGGGCCTGATGTATCAAAGACAATGAAATTTCACAGTTGGTGGATTCAGTGTTTCAGTTTATTTTGTAACTGTGTTAGGTTTTGAGGCAGGAAATGTTTCCTTCATTTCCCATACCAAAAGGAAGAGGTTTCCTTGTGTTTTTCACTTTTCTCATTTTAAGTGATGAGGCAAAAAATTGGATTTTTAGAGATGGATCATTTATGTGGGTAAAAATATGTTCTGGGAACTGGATAAAAACCCTAAACCACAAAGATACAGTTTTTAGGATATGATTGCTTGCTCCCAGATAGTGACATGGAAAAGAGTTAAGGCATCTATTGATTATTTGGGATTTTCTTCACATGTTCTAGTTTGCTTATTAAATTGGGGGGAAGAGATTTTTTTCTTAAAGGACAATCACCTCTGAGCTTCCAGGTTTTCATCAGGCTGCTTCAACCTGATCTTCAGCTTTAAAAGAAGAAAACAAAGTGTAATCTGAATCATGTGATCTGATCTTCCAGTAAACATAGAATTTCCAAAATGGTGATTTTTAACTTTTAACCATGTGGCCAACATCCTTTCTTGGTGGTTGAAGCTATGCCTGTATATGCAGCTGGCTAAGTTGACAGATTTCTTTCATTTTAAGAGTTCTGAATTCATTTTCAGGTTCTTGTTTGGAGAAACCTGGGGATGGAGTGATGTATAGAAATAGCTTTATATTGCACTACTTATTGTGTGTAGGGTGACTTCAGTTTGCAGAAGCTTTTTATGTCGTCTCAATGTCCTTCATTAGGACCTGGTTAAATGAATTAACTAAAATTGCTTTTATCTTCATGATCATCTCAAACCTGCCTTGTCATGCTCAGTGTAATTCAATCAAAAAACTTGACCCGAGTATCTTCTAGCCAAAAATTAATTTAATTTTATTGCTTGGTCCAGTGCTTTCATTTAAAAGCTCTGTCTTTGTTCTTCCTTCAGTGCTTCAGCAGCAAAATCAGTAGGCCAGGGTGTGCCAGCACTACTGAAATACCACTGTGCTCTCACCTACAGAAAGCTTTTGCAGGTCTGGACAGGGTCCCCTCACTGCAGGCATGATCCTGTTCTTAGAATGAAAGTTAAAAATGTCAGCTTTCAAATTCTTTTAATCTCTTCCTTTTAGTGGTGGGGATGGAATTTCATTTTTATTACTCTTATAATACTTATTAAAATACACTCAGAGACACAAGTTGTCATCAAATGACAGCACCAGCTGAGTCCAGGAGAGGGAGTTTGAGCTCACAAATTAGAAAGGTGAAGAATGAATTTGCTCTCCACTTAGATCTGTCACTAACATTACTCCATGGGTGGTGTTCAGAACAGCTGGTGTCTTCCCCTGCCCTGTGAAAAACAAACAACAAAAATATAGTGTATTCTGTGTGGTGTGAAATCTGAAGTTCACCTTTACATTTGCTGTTCATGGCAAAAGCAGGATGAGTGACACCAAGCCAAAGATGAGATACAGAGTAAGATTTTCACTGGCCTAATGCATATCAGCAGTTTTATCAATTAACCCAGTGTGTCAGATGGTGTTTAGCATCATTGTGCTTGACACTTCCCAGATTCTGAAGCTGAAGAGCATCTGCTTTGTTTAATATGTTACTTGGAATGGACTCAGCTTAGACCAGAAATGCCTCTCTGCTTGGTGCCAAAATATTTACTTTATTGAGTACTTTGTTACTAAGTACTGAGCTGTCTGATGTGGCCTGGGTTTGTTTTTTTGCAGAATCTTGCTGCTGAAAAAACATATAATAACTTAGATATCACGGTGACACAAGCCCTACAGCACCGCTCTCAGTATTTTGAAGGTGTTGTAAAGTGTAGTATGCTGGAAACACTGGAGACCATTGTGGATAGAATAGTGAAGGCTGAGGTGAGTCCCTGCACAATAAGTTACAATTTGTGTTATGGAACTGATAAACAGGACAAAATTATCTTTTTCAAGATGTTTTGATTGCTTGGTGAAAGTGTTTTTTAATCATTATGTGTGTTGGGTCTCAGTCTGCTCTGTAGGCTCAGATTTTCGATGCTTATAGGGATGTGCAAAATATTTTACAGTATATCTGTAATAATATTCAGTTACTTGCATTTCTGTTTTATGACATTAACTAAACTGAATGCAAAGCTTTCCCAAGTTTCTTCCAAGCCTGTCATAAGTTTTGCAAACAAATCATTTGTTAAACTCCAGTTTATAACTTGGCTCATTGATGCATGATGGAATCCTGCACTGCTCTCAGAAAAGCTGTGAAACAGGGCCATAAAGTAAATTCTTGTGAAGAAGCCTTCACTAACTGCTTCTGTCAATTTTTTATCTGTGTGCTGTCCATTCTTTTGGTGCTGTTTATCTTGTTTGTTCGTTACACACAGAGGTGAATGAATTTGTAGGTCTTCCTCCCCTGTAAGGCTTCTCTGCAGAAGAAAATCAATATTCCCAGTTTCAGTCATCTCTGAGGTGTGACCAGCTCCATTTAGATGCTTTAACTTCATCTATTAAAAGATTTATTTATTTTTTAGGGTTGTAACCAAGCATATATTGATACAAGGAAAACTTTGTTAACAAGCCCTTAGAACTTCCATTAGGCAATTTCTACTTGTAACTTTCTGCATTTGCTTGAGCTTCCTCCTGAAATTGAATAATTTTAGCATTGCTGATACACAGATTTCAAACTTGGATTATTTTATTGCTATCTTAAGAAGCTTTAGACATTTGGGTTTCAGGAACAACTCCTACCCTCTTGTTCAGTCTAAACACAGTGAGATTACGTGTAAAAATGAGTCAGTCAAAACTACTAGAAAGCTATTTTTAGCTGCCAGACAACTGCTTGATCTTCCAAGCAATTAAACAAATGAAACATGGTCCATTTTTCTTGAATTCATTACACTGAGAGAGGAATAAAGGTATTAAATATGTGCATATGCAGAAACTAATAAACCTGTTTAAAATATCGCCAGCATAGTTTTATCACAAATAAAATATTTTCTCTCAACTTAATACTGAAGAGAGATAATTCAGTTGGGTGAAAGTAAACACATCGTAGGCTCTGAACAGTGGACAGACACTTCCCTGGTTCTGCAGTGGCTTTTCACAGCTTGCTCTGGCCAATAAGCCTCAGGATACAGGAGTATCCACCTAATTTCCTACAGTTAGGACAGAAGCTTTGTAGTGTAAAATGTTCCATAGAAGAGTTTGTAAGGATAAGATCATTATTTGAAAATACAGTCTTACTGTTGATAAATCTTTCTTGCAAGTTGTGTCCTTGTGTCTATTTGCATGGATAAATTGAATCCTTTTTCTGTCTTAAACAGTCTTTTTAAAACAAATTGTTTTAAAACCAATCTGGCAGTCACTTTCCATTGTGCAGCCGTGTGAGAAAAATTAAGTTAAAACCAACTCAGAGGTGTCAAAATACAAGTTTTAGTGGTGTGTCTCTCTACTGAGAAAGTTAGGAAGTATTTTTCAGAAGGAATCCTCATTTTATTACTGTATCTAATTTTTTGGGCAGAGGCTGTAACTTGGGGAAAACTGTTTGAAGTGAGTGCTACATTTTGAGAGCAGAAGTATTTTCAAGACCTAGATCTCGACTTACCTGTCACTTGTATCAGATTCTGTTGCCATGCCAGATAGCTGTGTGCTTTTTAAAATGCACTGTTTTCATTTATGTAGGGCAAGCATGTTTATGTTGCTGTGAGAGAATTGCTATTACTGACATTTTGAACCGTTTTGGGTTGTTTTTTTCCTACTTGTCTTCATACTGCTTCGCTTTAGGGGTTTTGTTTATTTCTTTGTTTGTTTTTCTTTGCTTTGCCTACTTTGAGTCAGGTAAATATATCTCAGATTCTTCTCCCTGCTGGCAGGTGCATCGTTTGGTGGTAGTGAATGAAGCTGATAGCATTGTGGGTATCATCTCCCTCTCTGACATCCTACAGGCTCTGGTACTCAGTATCTAATTTTTGGATCTGCCCATGGGGCACTGGGGGTGTGCACACCCTGCTGGCTTTCCATTATTTCACAGTGATAAATGTCTGATTTTCAGCTCTTGTAACTGATTATGGTCCTTAAATACACAAGTCATTTCAGGAAAAAGCTGACAGAATGTTTATTATCAGTCCCCTGTTTACTGAGGAGTGTAGAAGCTTCATGAATGTCCCTGCTGTTCATGTATCTTTTTTCTAGACCAAAAAAGGTCTTGATTAATGTTTTAAGCAGATGAAGCTGAATGTATAGACAAAATCTACAACAGGGCACCTTCCCCACCTTCTGAGTTTCTGTACTCGGGCCAAGTATGGTCATAGCTGTGTTTTCCACTAAAAAAATCTCTTCTTGGAGCTTTGCTGTTGTCCAGCAATGTTTGGCTGGCACAACTTAAGTCAGAGATAGCACCTCAGCCCATGAGAACTCTTCCAGTAAAAAACTCCCTTGTGATCAGGCTAAATCTCTAGTGATTAATCTAAACATGGTCAGGTTCCTTTTAGGAAGAGTATCCAGCAATAGGTTTATTTCTGCTACTTTTATCTTGGTTGTGGTGGGTTGGTTTGGTTGGGTTTTATTAGGTTTTGATTTTAAGTTTTGCCCAGGTTCTTAACCTGTATTATGTTATTAATTGTAATTTCACTTTGACCACATAAATTCCTTCAGTGTCACAAGAACTAAAGCAAAGCCCTGTTTTGGCTCGGTGAGGAAGGTAAAGTGTCTTGAGAATTATTAACATTTTGCCTCAAAAAAAACCCAAAAAAAAACCACAAACCCAGACAAATAGAGCCTTCAAAAAGAAAAGTCTATATGTGAGCTTAACTGAAATCTCTTACCTGCCCTAATAGATAACATAATTATGTAAAAGTGTTTTTCCTCTGTAGACTTAAAAAAAAAAAGGTAATGTACATTATTTAAATAGTAATATTTCAGTTCTGAAGAGAAGTAATCAGTGATATTGCTGGAGGTGTTGTGTCAGTACATCTGGTTCCTTTTAATGACCTGGAAGAGCAAGAGCAGAGCAAGGAACCCAGCTCTCTTTGAAAGCATGGGGGAGAAGTCATCCCAGAGCTCTGGGTCAGATGGAATCCTTGCCTGGAGAAAGAAGAGGGAGATGTAAAGGCAGCAGCCACTGCCTCTCCAGGCAGAGGAAGGAGTTTCATCCATGACTGGAGGGTGGGTAGAAGGATCTCAGGAGAGCAGAATTTAGTGCTAATGGGGCCAAGTTCAGACAGAAAAGATGCATTTGGATGCTTACAAACCAAGAGCTTTGTTGTACTGGAGTTATATGGACACCTACATTGGAGCTCTGAGCTGATCTAAAAGTGCTCTGGAATTACTGCAAAGGGCAGTTCCTGCTCCCACTCCAGGGCAGCACCACACTCTGAGATCCCTGAGCTGCTGTAACTCACTGAGCTAACAGGACACTGAGCCAGCAAAAAAGCTGCAGATTTGCCAGCCTGGCACACTGAACCTGCCCACAGAACAGTCTGGTACTGAGGACAGGGGTTAGAGCAACAGAGAGGGGCGGGATTATGCCACTGGAAGAGGTGAGGTGGGGGAAGGTGGTTTTGGGGAGCAATTAAGCATCAGATTGCATTTCCACAGGCAACTGCCCCATTTTAGACTAGAATTTGCAGGGAGGATGTCTGCGATGTAAACCTGATTTGTAGAGTATGAAGTGTGACTTAGCTCCTGAGAACACCAGATAAATCATCTGTCCAGTTCTCTTCACAGACTGGAAAGGAAAATTTATTGACTGGCAGGAATTAAGACCAGCCTGTGTTTGGGAAAAATTAGCAGTTTGTGATGTGAAAACTGGAGGCATTTAATGAATCTTTCAGTGTTTGATTATACATTACAAGCAGCAACTCCAGGTTTCTGGCAAGAGATTCTTGTTCTGTAGAGTTGGATGCTGAATCCAAGCTTGCCATAGGGTTCAGTCATTGCCCAGCATTTTTGAGTACCTGCAGAAGACGTGAGATGCTGCACAGTCCTGCTGGACAGGTCTCTCAGATCCCTGCTGTAATCCAAATCTGCCTCTGAGCCAGGAAAAATGGGTCCATCAACACAGTGTAGTTAAACTAAATTCTTACATAGTTTGTGCTCAAGCAGGACTCATTTTTTGGGGGGCTATTATGATGATTAAGCTTGGCTCTAAGCTGAGGGACAGGTTTGGGCTGTGGGTTTTTAATTGGGAGTTTTTAAAGCAATTTTCTTTTTGTGCTGGGGAGAATCTTCAAAGGCACTTGGAGTAACTTCCCAGAAGGGTTACCCAGACTTAGCAGTGAAGTTAAAGCAGTGATGGTCTCGATCCTCCCTCGCACTGTCTCACGTTGGCATTTAGCAGTCCTGCAGTTTATTTGTTACAAATGTTGTATTTAGTCCTCTGATTCTGGTAATGTGATCAAGGAAAGTTGCAGCAGTTGGAATGAGCTTCTCCAGTGCTGTGTGCCCAAGGCAATGACAGCTGCTTTCCTCTTCTGTTCCCAGGTGCCAAACAAAAGGAGAACGAGAGCGAATGACTGCTGTGAATGTACATGTTGGTAGCAGAACTTGAACAGAGTTTCTGGGTCGTTTGTTTCAAGAGCAGTGACTGCAATGGAACAGAGCAGGATGGTTGAGAATGTGTTTTGGGACTTAGTGATGGATGATGAGTCTCTTCCCCCCAGTGATGTCGCAAAAAAAGCAGCATGACAAAAGCTTATGTTAAAATGTAGGCTCGTATTTCAAAATGTCTTCAAAACATTTGCTGGAAGACTTCACATGATGTCCTTCATTAAAATGCACTGTATTCTGAAACTTTTTCATTTTGTATTTGACAGAAGTCACTGGTCAGCAATGGATATATGTGACATAAGGCAAGTGTATGGCATATTCATATCATAGTGCCTTATGTCAAAATACAGCAATATGTCATCACTGTTGCCCATCACTGTCAAAGGAAGTGTTGTGCTAAACGAGACACTGTATTTGAATGTGAAAGTCTTTAAACCTAAAACCAAATCAGTTTCAGTTCTCATTAGATTTGTCATAAAAGCTGTAATTTGGGTATCGGTAGACTTCTTTAAAACTTCAATGACAGTTTTGTGTTCAATGTTGCATTCTGAACTGAAATGTAAAACAAGACTGATTTAAAAACAGCTTTATTTATTTTTACTTTCATGACAATTTTTTACACATCTTTGGTGGATAGCTAAAATTTCACCATATCCATTAATAAACTGTTGATTGTTATACAAACAAGTGGGAGATTTTTCTCATTATTTAAAACTTTGGAGTTGCAGAAGCTGTGGCCTGTTCACCAGTCTGTGTCACTTGACCTGAAGATTTCGGAAGCATGGATTGAAGGTGCTCTGTCCTGTCATACACAGGCACCACGGAGGAAATGAGGTGCCAGAGGACAATATTTTCACCTGTATCAAAATGTAAAATGATGTTTGTACAACGAAAACCCGAAACTTTTTATTGTGTATGATTTGTACAGAAGCGGAGGAGTGAGGAAAGCCGTGGGGTATTTGCCAATGTAAATGTACTGTAAAGTTTGAAGATGAGACTTTTATAATTGTAGATTCTTGTAGATGGAAGAAATTAAACCCTACAACATCAGTTTGGTTTTAGCGGTTCGTGCCAAGTTCTTTCCCATGTATGAATGTACGTGCACTGGGATTAGTGCAAACCAGGAATAGGAGCATTCTTATTTTTCTTTGAATTTAAAGCTGGCTTATGCTAATGGAATACTGCAGGCAGGACTTCTGTACTGTGTTTCCAGCCTGAATACTGCACTGGAATAATGCAGGAAAGGGATACAGTATTTCTTCTTTTATAAACATGGAGGTAAAAGGTGAACAGTTTTCAGTTTGCTTATAAAACGTAAATATAATAGTAATGAAAAACTTTATTCAGAACTTTTCCCCTTTCTTCAAAAATCTAAATTTTGAACTAAATGTGTGAAAACTTTCTTCTTACAGGTATCTTTCATTACTAACACCATTTCTGCAGTATACAATGGAAACTGTTCACTTAGACTTTCTTCCACTTCCTTACTGTGTGAAAAACATTGTCTTCTCCAGCACCTTTTCTGACTGGGTAAATATTGACTCTGTTCCCTGCAATTCCTGGTGGTATTGAACTGGAGCAGCTGCTTTGCCCTAAGAGCAACAACCTGCTGCTGACACCAGCCCAGCTCTGATTATCCTCGTGTGGGAGATGGAGTGATTCAAACTAAAAATAGTGGCTCTGGTTCTTCATAGGTTGTGTGGAAGGGAGAATTTGTGGTAGGTAACTCTGATTAAGGGTAAGTGGGCAGCAGTGCTACCTGCAAATGCCACACAAACCACGTAGATGCAGCTTTGTGAAAGCCAGGGTTCTGCTCCAGCACGGGCACTGCAGCCTCCTCTGGAAGATGGGGTGGCAGGGAGGTGCCCAAAAGCAGCGTGAGCTCTCTTTATCACTCGTTTGCATGAGCACATTCTCCGGCCCTCTGGTCAAGGTATTTTTAAAGATAAGGGTTGAACCACTGGTAACTTTTTAATATATATTTTATAGCACAAATTCTTCTCTCCCTGTTCCATGCAGATGCTGTGGGCCTGCCTGCATGCAGCAGTGTGCAGAAAAGCCAGAATGAATTTGCAGTTTTCAGATAACCATGTACAGACTTCCCATTTTCACATTATTACAACTGCTGTTCACATGTTGCGGACACAGGACTAGCAAAATTATGGAGAACAGCCTCCTCGGTGGTACAAAACTGTGTTTAGAGAATTTCCACCCTTTCCTTCTAGAATTCAGCTCCAAACTCTGCATTTGTGAGTGGGAGCACTGCGGTGTGACCCCACCAGCACGAATAAACAGCAGTGCCATCAAAATGCACTCTGCTTGTGCTGGCACAAGTGCCAGTGCTGATGCAGTAAACAAAGCTAAAGAAATCGTGTCATTTTTAATAGAGATCAGAGCTAGGAAAATGCTTGTTCCAGCAGAAGGGAGAGACAGGAGTAAGTAAATGAGGGTAGAGAGAGGAGGGGTGACTCAGCAGCGCTGCTGCATGTTCCAGATTAAAGGGACAGTGTAAAGTTGCAGTCTAGGGCTCTTCACGTAGCTCATTAGAGGCCTCAGCCATGAAAAAGAGTTAACAAAATGTTACTAGACTCCAGTTCTTGTGCATTCTCCCCTCTGGACAGTGCCTGTAGATCTGAGACCACAGAACAGCTCCAGAAGCTTCTTTTCTTGCCACAGCTAGGCCCAAGCTGCAGATGGAGGTGTCAGTAAATGTCCCCTGTGACTCCTGAAAGCCTGTTCAGTGGTGCAGGTGAAGAAATGGCTTCTGTTTTAACCAGCAGGACTGTAATAACACATGATTGATGCCTTTGCTTTCCTGTGCATTCCCTTGCCCAGCAAGAGATGTCTATGAAAGATAATTATTCTGAAGGGCTTCTTTGTCTTGGAAGGGCTTTTACCTACTCTGGGTATTTTTAGCTGCTTTGGTGTAGGAAAATGTTTCTTAGTTGACTTCAGCCCTCAATATTTTTCAGTATCTAGAGATGGTCTGAACTTAGGAAAAATCACCCTTTGCTGACATTGATGAAAAACATTTTCCTGTTTTACTTTTGGAATCCTTTAGATAAAAGGTCAGAGATCAGACAGTATTTGCTGTTTGCCAGGAAGTGAATTACAATTGTATATCTGAGGCCTATTCATCTTTTATTAAGGGATACTGTTGTGCTGGGAATGTTGGAGTAACAGAAAGAACAAGCCTTGATTTCCAAGGCCTTAGCTCTAATCCTCGTGGCAGACAGGAGGGATCTGACTGAAGCAGTGCCAAGACTCCTTGCCATTTTTAGAGAGTGTAAGGTAAGTCGGAGTTTTTCAGTTTTGGTCCAACTAGAAGTGAAACCACACGTGCTCAATCCTATCTCACAGCAGGCACTGTAACTGCTCCCACTGAGCTCTCCAGGCAGCTTTAGAAGTAACCAGTTTACTTCTAAAGTTTCTGTGAACTTTCACCCATATTGAACACTTATTAAGGGTAATTTCCAGAGGAAAATGCCATTCTGAATAATTTAATGCTACCCTTGCACCCACATAATGCATTTATGCAAAAAGAATGTTCTGCAGACACTGCTCTTTACTCTTCACTTCAGGACTTAATTTAAATGTGGTTTTGAAAGTCACTTTCTTGGTACTCATTTGTTTTCTGGTGGTTGCAGTCAGACCTGTTCCTGATGAATTGAATGGGCAGGAGGTGACCTGTACTCACACATCAAACTCATTCCTTTAGAAAAAAACCCACGGAATGTTTGTCCCTGCCAGCTGCACATCAGGACCTGCAGGGCATCAACCTGTGGTGTCAGCAGCCCCTCTGAACTGAATCAGTCCCTTAATTTGCTTCTACCAACATTTTGCCAGCGTTTCTATCTGAATATTGCAAAATACAATCACTGTGAAAAGGCAGGAGGGAGCAGAAGCAAGTGCAAGGCTGAACTGAATGTACTTTGTAACCTCTGCAGGCAGCAAGGGCTGTGCTGTGCCTGTGGAAGCACGCCCAGTGCAAACACTGGACACACTTCAAAACACTCCTGGGGAAGGCCCCACTTTGCTGAAGGACAGAGCAGGTAATTGTGCTGGTAATTGCTGCTGCAGGAATTGGAGGTACAAGTCAGAGCTGTTCTGCGTTTGGGAGCTGAGTATTTGGGTGTCTGTGGGTTTGCACGTACTGGATTAGCATAAAAATACTTGGCTGTAGAGTTACCTTTACTACATGAAATCTATTGTGGTTCTTTCTCCATCAGGGAAAAGTAGATACAGGCAACAAAAGAAAAGTCATGCTCCGTTTGTCCAGCCTCCCTCACCATCCTGATCTCCCCACAGACACTCACTCCGGTCCTGCTTGCAGTTTCCCCCTTTGGTATCTTGTCTTTCAAAACCACATCTGATGCGTTGTGTTCTCTGAGCATGTTGTTATCTCATTTACAATAACATTAATGTCATTTATCACCTGAACTGATCCCAAGGCTGCATTTGATTTGAAGGAGCACCTGGCAGAGGGAGGCAGGGAAAAGGCCTGGAGCACAGCCAGGGCAGAGGCACACAGGGTACATCACTTGTCCCACAGCTCTCTGAGCTCCAAAGGAGCTCACAGTTTGCAAACCCGTAGACGTGAGGAAGCTGCAGCAGGACCAGGGAATGTACAGGCAGAGCCCCAGTTCCTAATGCAACCAATACCATGGAATGCTGCCCTGGGAAAACACAACCTGAGCATCACACCTGAATTGTTACAGGGGAGAGAATTTCAGCCTCACTTAGAATGTGAGGCTGTTCAGCCCTAAACATATAAACAGTAAGAGTTCAGATAATGCTCAATGCCTGGATTAGACATTCTCAGCCACAGGTGTGCTCTCCCTCCCCCAAAGTACTCCAGGAGTGTTTAGATTTCACCTGGGCAGGAGAAATGCAATGACATCCTTACCACAGTCCAGATTCTCTCGCCTCTGCTTAAGCTGTTGCCACTTGAGTGGCAGCGTCCCAGAGTGCTGCCAAAGGCCATCAGCAGTGTCACCCAGCCCTGGAGCATGGAAAAACAACTTCCCTGAAAGCTCTGTACTTGCCTGTGTTCCCAGTGTCCCAGCCAAGACAAAATGAAGCACTTATGGGATCCTGATGGAGTAAGGATTATTAGCCAATTCCTTCCAAAGAAACAGTGGAAGGAAGTTAAAGATTTTTCTTCAAAACAAACCCATGCCCAGAAAGGGTGAGTTCTGTGTTCATGCTGACAAGCATGAGAGCATTCTAAGCTGAAACAACTCCATTGCAATTTGAGGCAATAAAAGGGGGGGAATGAAAACCCTGCAGTACTGAACCCCCCTAAACATGCACAGACTGAGCCAGGGGCAAGTTAACAGAAACCAGATAAATAGATATACATAGGTCCAAAAGGTGAGTGGGATAAGAAAAAGAGAGTAAGAGAAAAGACCTAATCAAAAGAAGGGGAAGGAACAAAACCAGAAACTTCCACAAATGAAGAAAATGCTGTTGCTCACCACTCTGAGCATGTGGAGGGTAATGGATACATATCCTGAAAATACAGATTAGGTTTCGCCAGAGTAAAAAGCCCAGTGCCAAAATACAACAGGCAAGTAATAAGAGCTGTAAGGAGATGGAAGTTGAAAGTATAACTACCACAAACTTCAGCTATTTTTCCAAATCCACACATGTCATGGGAAGGTAATTCATATCTCAGTCCTCTTCGTCTTCTGGCTCAGTAAAAAGCCCACATTTTGGACCATGGCATGGTTCCAAAGGGAGCGAATGTAAAGATGATGGCACAGCTCCAAGGGTTGGTCCTGCAGGACTCATGGCTACTGCAATCGCCATGTCCTTCATAAACAGTTGTGTCTTTCACAAGACACAAGACAAAGAGGAATGCGGTGCTGTACATCAGGCAGGGCTGTCTCTCTGCACCTCTTGGGGAGCTTTGAACAGGTTCCCTGTCCACAAAGGCTGGATTTCCACAGGTTGCTGCTTTTCTGCAGCCCCCCAGATCCCTACAGGGTGATGATACAGGAGGGCTGTTAAGGTGGGAATCTGTGCTGTAGCGAGTGGAAAAGACAGGCTGGACACAGAGAATGAGCAGGCAGAGTCATATCACCACAGCCATCACTGAGAAAGTACAAAACCCCTGTGTTTCCTCAAAAAATAACTATCCTTCCATCATGTACCTATTCACTGAAGGCTGTTATTCCTGCTGTTTCACAGGTTACCAGCACTTATCCTGTAAAACCCCATAATCCAGATGACAAAGGGTATAATTAGATTATCCCAGAAAATGCAGGTATCCCCTAAAAGCCTGTCTGCTCCTCCAGAAGCGAATCACTTTTGTGTACAAACAGCTTTCTTTTGCTTTAGTTCCCCGCCCTCTCACCAGGTTAGATGAATATGTGGGAATGGATGGGTGAGACCAGGGAGAAGCCAATCCACATCCCTTAACATCATCCAGCTGTTAGGTCAGTTTGTTGTACTCTGCCATAATTGCATGTTAGGTACCAGTGTTGCCCAAAAAGACAAGATGCACATCAAAAAAAAATTCTAACTAACACTCATTTTTCAGGAAAATGCAGAAAGGGTAGATATTAACCCAAAGTGTTCAAAATCAGTAGTAGAGGGGGGAAATATGACTTTCCTGTTCTTCTCGTCTTTTTCCCTTAAGTTCTGCATCCATCGGGTGTTGCAGTCACCACCAGTACGTGCAGCCCTCTTTTCAAAGCGGAAAACTCCCCACCGCTTGGATCTCATAGTTTGTTACCATTCCCAAGCTCCCAAACGCCTCCCCGCCTTCCCTTCCATGCAATTCCCAGCACTTTATCGACGCTGGGACCCGACATTTCTCCATAAATCATCTACGCGCACGGGGAACGCTCTGCAGGGGCACCGGGATGAATTCCAGCAAGCGCCGCAGCCCGGCCGGGACGGGCCGGGACCCGGGAGCCTGAGGGCCTCCGGGACACCGGCGGGGAAGCGCCCGATCCCACTGCCCGGGGAGGAGCCCCTGGGGTGGAACGGGGACAGGGAGGGGGATAGGGATGGGGTAGGAACAGGGATGTATGTGCACGGGCATGGGGACTGAGCAGGGGATGGGGAAGGAGACAGGGATGGGGACAGGGCCGGGATTGGGCTGGGGCCAGGGCCAAGGCCGGGACTGGGATGGGGACAGGGACGGAGATAGGGACCAGGACGGGGATCGGGTCGGGGATGAGCAAGGGGACGGAGACTGGGGCAAGGACCGGGAAGGGATGGAGACGGGGCCAGGGCCGGAGA
>VZTZ01026093.1:636585-705613 GCA_013400955.1 Drymodes brunneopygia | reverse complement strand
GAGGGAGGGAGCGAGGGAGGGCCCCGCCATGGCGGCGCCGCAGAGCTGCGGGCCCGCGGCCGCCGTGCCCTTAATAGGAAGTTTCGCCCCCCCGAACGCAGCCTGGAAAAGCGGGCTGGGGGGAGTTGGGGAGAGGGTTCCTGCCCCGCCGGCTCGGGAATGCTGGGGTCCGGCTCTGTCCAGCGCTCCCCATGGAGCGTGCCCGGAGAAGGGCAGCGGAGCTGGGGAAGGGGCTGGAGCGNTTTTCCAGCCTCGGTGATTGTGTGATTTAGAGCCAGGTTGCAATGCTGGGGAGGCCAGGTGGGTGTGTTGCCCCTGTCTGGCCTGTGTTTGCCCCCGTGGAGGTGTCGGTGCGGCAGCAGCAGCGCAGCCGCCGTTCCCGAGGGGCCGCGGCGGCTCCGGGCTGTCCCCAGCACGGCGCTGCTGGGACAATCCCGCACGGCCTCATCCACCGGCACGAACTTCCTGGAAGCGTCCAGCATGAGTCTGTAGCAGCTGATAGAGGGTTTTGTTACATACAAAAGGTGCGGTCCTTTCTCCTATGTTTCACTGTCTTTGGTGGAGAACGGTTTCAGGTGTTTCAGCGTTCAGGTTCTTGAAGCAGAGGGGAAGAAGCTGTAGTACAGCCGGTGCTAATCGATCAAACTTAAAAGCACAGATCAATGTGGAAGATAATGTGTCTGGGAAAAAAAAAGATGCTGCGGAGAGATACTACTCTGATATAAAAGGGGTTTTTACATTAAAGTAGTGACTAAATCAGTAATTTGTCTTTTATGGCACGCAGCATAAAGAGTCCTTTAAAAAAGCTTTTTTTAAATATATAAGAAAAAAGGCTAAATAAGGGTAGCTGTTTCTCGGATTTTGTGCATAACTGTAGCCAGATTGGTGTTAGAAGGATGATGAATTTGTCCAGTCCCTAAGCAGAACAGTGAGTAGTAGATTGATCAGTTTGCACAGTCCGTGTGACATCACTTGTTGCAGTCTGTTCATTGTCCTGTGTGTTATGTTTTCTTTCTTTGAGCACTGGTGGGAGCAAGCAATGGGCAGTGTAAGTGGGAAGGGAGAATGCTTGAAATCCTGTCCTTTGGAAGCCTGTGATGGGGACTGTGTGTACTGTTGAGCTTTGGTCCTTCAGCTGTTGACACTGACAAGCAGCAGTCAAAAAATCATATTTTAGTAGTGTGTAGAACCAGTTGAGGAAAAATAGAGAAATAGTATAATGTTAGTTTGGTTGGTGATGTGAGCAATAGTACTCATGGAAAGGAAGGGCAAAAAGTTATCTAGCTGTGAAGACCTACTGCTGCACTTCTTCAACTAAAGTTTTCTGAGGCTAGTGTGGAATTGGGCTTGATGGGACAAGACCAATTTTATTAGGAGAGCTACAAGTTGTATGAATATAGAATTAAAATTAAGACAGCAAAAAAAATCTGGTTTACTGGAATTTTCGTTTCATTGTCATTAAATTTCTAGGCAAATACTTAGGTAAAAGTTCAGGCGGTAGAAATGTACCATTGAGGTCTTACATCCATCTTGCAAAGCTGTTAGGAAAGCAGGAAGGTTAAACTGAGATTTAGGCTGAGTCCTCTACTTCCCCAAATATACCTCCTAAAGTGTAGGAGGATGGGGTGTTAGTTTGGCTTCAGGGAAACTTTTGATTGAGTCTTGCTTTGTATTATGATGGCAAGAATATCACTAGAACCCTGGGTAAGAAAGGATATAATCTTGTTTTAGGACAAGTGTCTGGGTTGTAGAAAAGGAAGTACGTTTCTTTTGGAGGAAATGCTGCATTGTATAGAGCTAATGCTCATTAAAGTGGGGAATCATTCCAGAATCTGAAGGACTAGAAGGAAATGCTTTCTACATTCTTTTTGTAATTAGGGAATGGCATTGTTTTGCCGTTAACATTAATCTTGACCCTGGAATGAGGGAGGCTAACTCTGGTGAGTTGTAAAATGCTTGCAGTTTTATAGGTTGGCCTAAATGCTTAGGTGACCTGCTCTGAGAATCTGGGTGCTCCCCCTGTAAGTACAGTTTGAGACGAAGCTGTCAGAAAACGGGGAGCTCTTTTTCCAGTGTCTCTCTCAGCTAGATGCTGAAATAACCGAGTTTTGGTGATATATTTCCAGCAGTGAGCTTTTCCCTACAGCTGATGATTGGACAATGCCGTGGGTCTCTCAGGTTTTAGCATGTACAGTGAAGGGTGGGCACGCCCTCCATGGGGTTCTGTGAAACAGGGTCTGAAAATTGTACTGGATTTGTACTAAGGTCCTGTTTATTTTGCCTATATTAAATTTTAATCTTATCCCAGTGCTATTGTCAGGTAAACTAGAGGTTGGGAGTGGTATTCTGGTGTAATAGTTCCCTGAATAGAAAATTCAGGAGTCTGCTTGTTTGAATACACTCCCTCTATCTTTCAACACCACCATCAAGCCTTTCATATGTCAAACTTTTACTCTTTGCTGATGGGAGAGATCACAGTGGAAGCCTCGTGAATTCCCAGGCAGTCATACTTTCTGAGATGCAGACAGAGTATTTGCCAGGAGCTTCAGGAGTTGTTTTTTGGTGAGGAAGACTGATTATCTGTGGATATAGCATGCAGGTCGTGGCATGACATGAGACGAAATCGCGCAAGAATGTCTCAGTTGGGTTTTGCTCAGGCTTAAATTGGTCTAAGAAAGTTGAATTCCATTATGTAAGTGCGCTTGTCTCAGCAAGGTTCTGATTTGAAATCAGATGGATTTCATCAACTCAAGATCTGAGTTTCACAGCAGAGGAACTTGTCTTTCAGTACTGTTAGTTGGGAAGTGACTAGAGTGGACCAGCTACTTGAGATTTGATTCTGGAAGAAATCTGTCTTATGCATGATGAAGCATAAAATTTTATAAAGTTACTGCCTTCACTGAAAAGAATCTTCATACTTGCATTTCGGTCATAATTTAATATATCCCAAATATAATTGGAAATAATGTATTTGCATGGAAATAAATCAAGCAGGACTAAGATTTTCTGAATCTTTTTAGAATAACAGCCACTCCAAAAAGCAGTGTAGCATCGCCAAAAATGCTTTGTGCTCAGTTTCATTCTCTTTCTGTTTATAGAATAAATATGCAAATTCAGACCACAAATGCCTGTATGAAAGAAGAGGTTTCTTAGATCATCTTGTAAAGTACCTTATTACTGGGATTCTCTGTATTATATTAAACTGATGGATTTAAGATAAGCAGGGAGGTGTTGTTTGGATCAGCTGCTTCAGTTGTAGGTTATTATCTCAGCTTGATTTCTGCTGTTCATGTAAGTTGTGCTGCTGGTTTTACAGATGTACTTGCAGAAACTGGAATTCACTTTCTGACTTTTACGCGTTTGGACTGGTCATCTGAAAATGCTCTTCTGGGCAGTTTATGGCTCTGAGGGGAAAATCCAGTTAGTAATAGGGGACCTACCTATTTTCTTCCCCGGATAAATAAATCAACTTTTTGTGTGTGTGTTTGTAGGCGTAGAGCAGACCATGCTGCAGGCAGAAGTAGTTGTGGTCTGACTGCGGCATGCAGGTATCAAAAAAAAACCTGTGATGGAACAAAATTATCTGTTGGGGTGAGATTTGTATGGAAAGGCTTCCAGGCAGTTGTGTTAAGCTAAAAAAATGCCTCTCACCCCTCTACCCTGCCTGAAAAGCAAGAAGGGCAGAAAAAGCAGCACCTTCAATGTGGACCTGTAAACAGAAAAAGTAATTGTTGTGGCAAAACGTAGTTAGGAGGTTTGAAAATGCGAGTTGTTTGAATATTAGGAGGTTTGCACTGTAAAATGGAGCTGAGGCTTTGCTGTTCAGTCTGAAAGATGGCATCTGCTCGCACAGCAGCGTTCCGCCCCGAGCAGGGATCCCTCTGGGATTGGACGGGGGAAGTGGTAATTTTAGCAGGCGATAAATTGCCCGTGTAAATGTCAACAGAGGAGGAATGGAGGAATTACCGCTGTCGTGTGCTGTAATTTGGTTTACACAATCGGCTGTGGCCGCAACATGGGAAAGCCTGAGATTTAACAGGAAAATTGAGCGGTTTGGGAGCCAGCTGATACGTAAGGTTAACATTTTTCCCAGTCCCTCCTAAGTGCCAAGATGACTTCCACAGCCCTTCCATCGCCAGGGCTGCAGTTGGCTCTGCCAGGGTGCGGCAGTGCCGAGAGGAGGAAAGGTTGCAGCTCCTGGGGGACTGGGATGTGGCTGGAAATGCCAGCTTTAATTGCATTTCAGTGTTAGTGACTGCAGTAGTGGCTACAGCAGGGAAAGTTGCTACAGAGCGTTTGATAGCAGTAGCTGGAAGCACTAGAGGCAGCATGTTCAGCTGTAATATCAAGCCACCGTAGGGTTATTTGAGGACACCGCTCCGGGATTAACTCTTAAATTGCCTACTCTGATCTGTCAATGGTAACACTTGCACGTTTTGCTTGTATATATGGGGGCGTTCTGGTGTTTGATTACACAACTTGGAGTTAACATCGACAGGAAAAGCCAAATGAAATGCAGATCTTGTAATTTACAAGCTATATAAAGCTGGAGCTCTTCATTTAGATATACTACAGTGCCTTAGGTGTAGGTTCTGGCTCAGGCAGCCACCTCTGCGGTACAGGCTGCTGCGGAAACTCGGCGTGACCACGCACCCGGGATTAGAAGAGCAGGCTAAAAAGTGATAAATGCCGATTATGATTAACTTCCTGTAGCTCTCCTGAAGGTGACGTCCAAGGGTGTGCTTTAAAAACTGCTCAACTTAATTGTGTATTCCATCTAAAATCGAAACAGCTTCTCTGTGGGATGTTCATAATGCACTCAGGCTCTGCGAATCCTGCATGAGTCAATTGGCTGGTGTCATCTCAAATTATCCTAAATCAGAAACTGCAGACATGAAGTGCAGTGCGTAAAAACACGAAGCGGCCCTTGTCAGTCATGAATTTGTCTCCTTAAGGATTTGAGAGGTTACCTTTTGTTTTCCAAGGTCTGTATTTGAAATGAACAGCAGGTTTGTTGTGAATTTGATAATGTGAGAAAGAAAAATGCGCTTCCTGAGTTAGGGGGGTGGTTATTCCTTAAAATTTCGCTCTCCCAATCCTGATCAGGACATTGGCATTCCAGCGTGGTTCCTGCCCGTTGAGGGCAGCTGTCCTGTAAATGGGGATACGGGATATGGGAAGAGGCGAGAATGTGGACAAAATCCATGTTATTTGTTGTCTAGCAGGCCTTTTAAAAAGGTTTCAGATTATTAAGTTTACTAAAAGCAAATTAATATGGACCATTACAGGTTGCATTTCCGTTCTGAGAATACAGAGTACAGTGGATGCTGAATTGTGTTTTTTGTGGGGAAGACTGGCTTGTGTTGAACTTGTCACAAGGAAGTAAACTGAGGCAGTTTTTGAACAAAGTGCTGAAACAGGCTTTCAGGTGCAGCTTTTCTAAAGAAACATCCAAGCCACTTTCTTTTGTAACTGCTACATAATGAAGGCAGATGCAAATAAACTCTTTAGGGTGGGGCACCTCTTGGCCGAAGCTGAGCTAATCCTATGCTGTGGCTGGAAGTTGGGCCTTGCTACCCCCACCCAGGTGCTGGCACTGGTGTGATGGAAGGCTATCCACTAGCTCAGGGAATTTATTTTTTTGAAAAGAAAAGCAACGAGAAGGGAGAGTTTTTGTGTCCTTCAGCTGATCGGCTCTGATTCAGCTGATCTCCCCTGACAGGGGGAATGGGGTCAGGAGCACAGAATTTTGAGGGAGGGTGGTGTAGGCTCTTGGTGCCTGTGCAGACTTCTCTTCAGTCAGACTTGTTATGGAACCACATGCGCAAGTGTTTTCCTCCACCCCCTGAGATAGGCATAGGTGCCTTTTGGTCAACTTTCAGCAGTGAACGTCTGAACTGGACTCGTTCTCTGGACGGAAAAAGATGGCCTTGTGCAGGTGGTGAGATGTGTGCTAGGAAACCATGGAGAAATCGAGCTTTTCAAGGTTCTTGTTTAAATAACCTTCTGTAGTCAAATCTAATCAAGTCATGCGGAATTGAGGAAAAAAATGTTTGAACTGGAGTAAACCTAAACGTTGTTCTGAAAGTCTTCAAATTCAGACAATGCTTCAAGTGATATAATCTGGAATTTTATGAAAACAAGTGCTGGTAAAGATGCTGCAATGGATCCAAGCTAAAGCTTCTGGAAAAGACCTCTAAGAACATGGAATCCAACCCTTAACCCAGCGCTGCCAGGTCCACCACTAAACCAGCGTCCCTGAGTGCCACATCCATACATCTTCTAAATCCCTCCAGGGCTGGTGACTCAACTGGTTCTGTGGACAGCCTGTTCCAATGCTTGACAGCACTTTCTGTGAAGAAATTTTTCCTGCAGTCTAATCGAAACCTCTCCTGGCACAACTGTTCTCTCTTGTCCTACTGCTTGCTATTTAGAAGTGACTGACCCCCACTTCGCTGCAACCTGTCCAATGAAGTGAAAGGCACCGAGTCGCTGATTGCCTTCCTACTTGGAAAGTCAGTGGAAACAAATCTAAACTGTGTTGCTTTTCAGTGTGGTCTTATGTCTTTGGTAGGATACCTTACAAAGTATCTGTTTCTTGCAAATACCGGTTGACTCCACAACCTGGTTGACTCCTCCTTTGGTTGTGTTTATCGACACTTGGAGCATAGAGATGACTCACAGCTAATTAATTGTTGAGATGCTCTGGTTCTTCCTCAGTTTACCATACCCACTTTGATTGCTGGGCATGTACATTTTAAGAATAGCTGTATGAAGGATGCTGGACAAGACAGTGGTGAATGAGGCAGTGGTGCAAACAGATGACACAGGTTCTGAAAATGCAGATTTTGGATTATCGAGCACAGTATTCCACACGATGAAGTTAGGACAAGCAAAGAAGTTAGTCCCCAGCTTGAACCTTGGGGACTCCTGCAAAAGGGAAGTCTACTAGAGTTTCTTATGGGACTTTTTATGTGAATTAGAGAACTTGAGGCTAGAACACAAGGAGGAAATGTACAGCAGCTTGATTTTGGTGGAATCATCGGGAGTTTGTGGGTAATGGCCAAAGGCTATGAGGCATAAGATTAAGTGCATGATTTCTGAAGGGCTTTTAAAGAATGAAAGACCCTGTGTGACACTTGGAGAATTAGTTCAGAAAAGTTGTGGTCTTTCCATGTTAAATAGATACCAACAGCAGAAATCACAATTCCCTGATAGATTATGCTTTAAACAGTGAATTTTTCTTTCAGCACTCTTTTTTAATATGACACAAAAATCTCAAAGATTGAGGAGTCAGTATTTCTGGGATGGTTGTCAGTGTTCTTGGGTATTTTTTTTACAGGAACCAGAACAATCACACATGCCAAACCTAGTTATTTGTGTTCTGTGGGGAATGGAGTTAAATTAATTTTCATTTGGAAAAAGATGGAATATATAAGTGGTCCTCAGTGTGTGGATGTAAACATGTGCAAGTGTAATACAAAATTAGGATATGAAAGTGTCTCTTGACAACATTGTCTCCAGAGTTAGTGGGATACATCTGTCTAGCTTCAACAGCTTGTCAGATTGTATTGCCAAAACTTCATTCAATATGTATGACCTCCTTTAAAGGTACTCTTGCTGTATGCAAAAGAGCTGGGATGCATAATATGTAGGAAAACTCCATTAAATCTGTCCCACAAACTGTCAAAACAATCAAGCACTTGACATTAATGCAGTAAAGTGTATTTTGCTTCGAGGCTTGTTATTCCATCAATAACAAATTTTTGGTCTTCTGAAATCTGTTTCAAAATTAGCATTTTTTAATTAGAACTGGAAGATTCTGCTTTGAAATGTGCATATAAACAAGCACCGTGTTTCTTAGTGTGCTGAAGTACCTTGTTCTTCATTGCTTTCTTGGAAATGGTGTTTGTTTCTTTTGTATGGTTTGACCCTGGTGAATAAATTCTAAAGGAAGGTGTTGGTTGTGCTGTTTCGACCTTCATGTTTTGAGGAAAAAATGTCAAAACTCTTCATTAACCTTTTGAGGCTGCTAAACTTAAATGTAAAAATGGTTCAGTTGAAAGGTAATTCAAGTTTTTCTGAACAGGTGAAGGTAGGAAGAATAAGTTGAATGTTTCAAAGTCTTCTTCCTTATACAGAGTGTATAGGAGTCTTAGGGCACCTAAGCCTTTTTTCTGCTCGTCCTTTCTCAACTGCACATTTTTATCACACTTTTATCCCTGAGTGTGGTGGTAGGACAGAGGAGGAGCTGATGTGAAGCTTGCAGAACTGATGGGTTGATGTGCAGACACCTGTGCAGCAGACAAATACAATGTTCTGCTGTGTCTCCTGAAGCCTGACCTGACTTTAGGTTGTCTTAAACTGTGGTTCAGATCTCAGCTACTTGTTCAAGCTGTGCGGTTGTGCTAGTGGAGCTCTGGAAAGTGAAGAATCCAGCTTCTATTTGTAAGGGCTTCCTCAGGTGCTGGAGCTGGACTGGCTGGAAGATGCTTGACTTGTGAAAAAGTGGAAAAATAATTCATTGTCAAGTTGCAGGTGTCATTCACATTTATTCCCTTGGGATACTTTCAGGTGATTGAGGGAGGGTGGGAGTGAGATGCAGTGGTGGGTTTTTTTTTTATTTGTTCTGTGTTTTTCTTCTTCCCTGCAAAGGTCAAAGTTTTGTATTGTGACCTTTTAATACTACATAATACGAAAACTGAAAATAGGAAAGTATTATTCTTACCCAAAACCTTTTAATTTGAAGTACCTTTTGAGTCAGCAGATGGATACGTGCTGGTTAGGAAGGTAAGAAAGCCAGCTGGCTGTCATGGCAGGCAAGAACTTGATAACAAATAAGGGTTACCTACTCTATCTTCTCTGCCCTGTGGCAAAATAAACTATGTCATGTTGTATCTGACAGATCTTTGGCTTAAATTCCATTAACATTTCCCAAGGTCGGGGGCTCTAATGATTCTCCTGGTATTCTGCACGGTGTTATTCTTACCCTGGAGTCTTATTTTTGCCCTACTGTCTTACCCATGTGTGTCAGGCAGAGATTTTGGTGTATTATTACTTTAAACCTTCCTTACTGCTGACAGATTTTTCTCTGTATTCAGCAGCAACTCCTGGGTAGATGGGGAAGTGTGTAAATGCAGGAGGCTTGCAGCCAGTGTTGGTGGGGAGGGGTTGATGACTAACTCCAGCTGGGTAAAGTGCAAGGCTGTGAAGCTGGCATTTAACAGATTGTGGCTTTCTTCAACCCTGATAAATAGAGGGGAGGAGCTTCCCATGATAAGCAGAAGTAACATGGAAGGTGCCTACGCAGTTATTTCAGAGAAGGTCTAGAGCTGAAATGGAGAAGAGACAACAGTAACGACAAAAAGTGACCAGAGCCTGATGGTGGGGGGAGAGTTGTGTAGAGGAAGGAACAGTTCAGGCACACACTGGTATTTATACTGGTGTTGTTATGTATAGATCCACTGGGCTAGCACAGAAGTGGTCAAGGGTGAACAATATGGGCATTTATCAGTACTGTCCCAGTGTCTACCAGTGCATTTGTGGGCAGGGATGTGATGGAGTTGACCATGTCCTGCTCTGCTGGAGGAAGAAGGAGTCAACACAACTTTGTCAGTATCCCCAAAGACCACCTTCCCTGTTCTGGGTTAAGAGATTTTGGTGTTGTCAGGGTCAGTACTGCTGTGCCTGATGCTTCATGCAGCCTTGGGGACTTCCCCCAGTGCAGGAATAGCAGGTGAATGGTGCTGTGTGCTGATGTTGGGTGCTGGTAGCAGCTGTCCATGAGTGTCAGGGTTTGTTGGCCACGTGCATTGCTGTCATTGGGTTTGTCAGACCTTGGACCATCAGTGATGACCCAAAGAGCCTGGAACATTGACTGACCAGCTCACAGTCACACACTGCTGCAGGGTGGAGCTGTCTGTTGTTGCCAAGATCTTTTTGTGATTATTATGCAGTTTGATTTACGTATTTTTGTAATATGTTGTTGTGCCCTTGTTGGCACAAATCAGTTGTGTTTTCCAGCTTTTGCTACAGTTGGTGGAGAGCTCTGTGGACCTCCCTTCAGAGTAAGGCTGAAACTTCTTAGCAGTAGTAGTTACTGACTGTACATCACATTACTTGATTGGATGATGTTACCAAGAGAGGGAATATTACTATTACTGTCTTGTCAGGATTTTGTCAGGTACTTGCCTTCTGCCATCCTACAACAAGAAAAAGAGAAATAAATCTCTTACTGTTGTTTTTGCAATTCCAAGAAGATCCTGAGGCCCTCTGGTCATATGCATTTCAGTAGTACTGTCAAGATGGTCTATTCCTCACCCATTCCAGCTGCTTTTGCATTCCTTGGTGTTACAGTATGCTCAGGGTCATGTTCCTGGACTTGTGTTTTTAAATGATGCCAGGAAAGGTTTGCTGGCATTTTCAGAGACTTGACCCTCTGCTTGGTGGTGGCTGTAAGCAGTGATTGAGGTATGGTGGCCACTGTGTTGGCAACTGTGAATCCTATGGCTTCAGTCCTCCTCAAGGTCCTTTTTAGGGAAGACCTGCATGTCAGTGGAACTGAGGTCTTTCATCTTGGTAAGGCTTCTCTTTCTCTCTTACTGGTCTGAAAATGCAAATGAGATTTGCAGAAGGAAGAGTTTATCCTGTTTCCTAATGGAACTGGAAAGTTTAACAGGTAGTGGTTGTGCAGAGGGTGGAGAGCTGGTGCTGGTGACTGCAGTTGGAATGATCCACTTGAAGAAAGAAAGGTAATTTAGGTTGTGCATCCCAGCAATCTTTACCTGCAAGAAAGAACTGACCAGAATTTTGGAGTTCGATCCCTTGTGTGAAAACTAAAATCCTGAAGATAGAAAAGGGGAATGCATGGAATGCATTAAAGCAAGAGTGATGTGTTATTTCTCATGATGTAGCATTTAAAAGTGATTTAGTGATGAAACAATGGCAGTTCCTAAAAGGATCTTTCAAAGACATTTCATTTCATGTTGTACATACCCGATGATCCAAGGAAAGGTCAAGTTTATTCAAACACCTAATGAGCTGCTTGAATTGTGTGTATAAGGAGAAAGGACTTGGATTCTACCCAGCAGTAGAAGTTGAATTTTGCCCCTTTGGAGAGGAAGTCAGTACAAATTTCAGACTCTTTGCCTTTAGGTGTGTCATAAACTGAAATGTTAGGGTTTGATCTTTAAGCTTAATAAGCTTCCCTTTAGAAGTTGTTATGGTTTAACTTAGTGGGCAACTGAATGCCACACAGCCATTCATTCACTCCCCAGAGTGGGATGGGGAACATGGCTGGGGAAAAAGATAAAGTGGAATTGGGATAAAGACAGTTTATTAGAACAGAAAAGGAAAGGTAAATGATAGTAATGGTAAAAGAATATACAAGTGACGCACAACTCAGTTGCTCACCACCCACCTACCAATGCCATTGAATTTCTGCTGCTACCTGAAATATTTTAGGGCTTATGCTGTGGGAAGGTGCTGCAGGGATGCACAGTTTCTGCAGGAAGTCTGAAGGGAATACAGAGGGTGGTATTTATCTGAGAAAATACAGGTTGACTGTCTGGGGTATGAATGTCTGAATTTCCTTTGCAGTTAGGGAACACCAGGATGGAGTTCCCCAGACCTATTTAAAGTATCATGGATGCAGCCAGGTATGCATGCATTCCATGGCCAGGTGAGGTATATACCACAGAGGTTTTTGTTTCTTTTGGTTTTTAGGCTTTGTAACAGCATTTCCCATCTTTGACAACAGACAGTAAACACATGGAATCAAAATTCATTTAACTCAATAAAAGGGAAATAGCAGGAAAGCTGCAGCCCTCTGCTTTTCTGCCAGCAAAGGTAACAAGCAGAGGTAACTGGACTGTGTGCTAAAATAACTAAAAGATTTTTTTTGACAATCCTTTGCTGTGATTACTGACTTTATTAGAGACAAAATGGACTGCCTGGAAGTATAAGCTATTGCAGGAAAGCAATGGAATTTTTCTCTACATACTTGCTTGGACATGTAATACACTGCAACAAAGTGTAAGTGAACATTGAGGCATGAGCTCTGCTGTAGGATGGAAGAAGCCTGCTGCTAAATATCAGGGAACAAAGCACGTGCTCTCGTCTTGCTTTCCTTACAGAAAATATGATCTAGATAGCATTGGGACTCTTGGCTTGTGTTCACAAGTTCATTGCTGCCGACCTAGCAAGGGCCTGCAAGTACTCTTGTGAGTGTGACTGATTGCTTTGAAATCTGAAGAAAATAGAGGAAGCCATGTGGCTTTGTTTCTGAATGACTGCTTTCAGATTTCTTCTGGCTTGCAGAGGAATACCTTTGATAAACCTCAAGAAGATTGTGCAATGCAGATGGAAGGGAAACAAGCATCTCCCAGCAGGCTCATGCTTTTGGGTGTTGCAGACCATCATGTGAAACTCCTCTTTTACAGCAGAAATAGTTCTTGCTACAAAACCTTGCCTTAGATTGTCAAACTTATTTCCTTATATGCTAATAAAAAGAGTAGAGCAGGAGAAGGCAGGGAAAAGTTGTAGCAATGAGACAGAGAAGTTAAGAGCTTTTGTTGTTCTGAGAAGCTGATTTGCTCTTTGGTTTGTCATAAAGGGTTCTGTAGTGCTTGAGGCTTCTTATCATGTTACCAGAAGATGTGTCATTGAGGTCCTCCAATTTTCACTTTTATAGGATTATAACCTTTAGCCTGTCCTCCAGAAAGCTGAGAGCATGTTGGGAGAGGAGTGCCACCACTCTGTGTTGCAAATCAAGCATGAATATCATAAGCAAATGCAGGAATTGAGCTCTTTGCAGGAATTGAGGAAGAGTTTTGTCTCTAAGCACCAGAAAATAATTTTTTAATCCTGTTACCATAATGCTGACAAGGAAATCACTACAAAAACATAAAAAACTACAGCTCAAAGTAGATGTTTATATAATTCCTCATGATTAAAAGTCTATTAATAGAATTAAGTTGCATCTGAGTAAAACACAAACTACTCATTGTATTGCTGCCTCCAGAGGTTTAGAAACAGAATTCTTTATTGACCCAGATGTATAATTTTTATAGTCATTAGACTAATTCACCAAATACAAAGCAATGATCAGCAAAACAGCAACTACAACTACATAATTAGTACCTGGGGGGGTAGCTTAATTAACCATAGAAAGTTGCTAACGATGTGGCCTGAGATGAATGATGAGCTAGTGATGGGTTCTGAGATAGTCTTCGATCTTGTGAGAAGATCTTTGTGAGGAGGGATGCTGTAATCCTCTTTGCTACCCAGTTAACCTCCATCGGCTCCAGGAAGTCGTTCAGTCCCGCTCTGTGCCCTGGGCATGAATAGATAATATTGCACTATGGAAATGCCAGCATCTCCGTTTTGTGCGTCTTGGTATTGTGAATTAAAGAAGATCAAGATCCCAGCATTCAAGTTAAATCAAATGTATCTTTTTGGTATGAAAACTTCATCTCAATGCAGTGTAGTAAGTTGAGTGTGCAGCCAGACTTACCTAATTTGACATGGCTGACAACATTTCATTATGAAATTTGTTGAGTGCTTTTTGTGACTAAGCCTAAAGTAGTTTGTTCTGTAGCAAGTCTGGGTAGACCTTAAAGAGAGTTTAAGGAGACTAACTAGGTAAGTCTAGTTACTAAGTTAGTCTAGAAACTAGCTTAGGTAAGGTGCTAGGCTTGTGGTAGGAGTAGATGAGATACTGCCACCTGTTAAGTGTTTAATGATGATGCAAACTACATAATCCGGCATTTTAATAGCAAGAGATGGGTTAAAGAAACTGCATCTACACTGCCAACAGAACTGCAGCTCTTCAGTAGTTGTTGTTCTTGAGCAGGACAAACTGTTTACTGATGGCTTGTGTGGGCAGTTGCAAGGATTGAGAAACCCTTCCTGTTGAGATAAGCTGCGCTGTGCTGCCCGTGGCCGTCAGCGTGGCCGTGCCACGTCCGAGGGCAGCTGCGCAGCCCCGCTTGCACAATGCCCTGCTTGTGGAACTGTTGTTTGACTTGCTCGCTGCCTGGTTGCATCATTTTTGTCTCATGGGTTTGGGGGGAAGTTGGCTGCCAATGAGTTTAATCTGGGCTTTCCCCCTGCCTGTTGCAAGGAGAACGGTGTGGGATGGGGACAGCAGGCAGGTCGTGGAGCACAGAAGAGGGGCATGACCTCTTTGGGGAAGCCAGCTGTCCCCGAGCCCACCCAGGCTCCCTTACTCATCTGCTTGGTAAACTGCCTAGTGTTGTAAAGCTTGAATTTTAAGGCTAGATTATAAATACCGCAGCTCTTGTCCAAGTAGTAAAAAGATGAGTAAAACATAATTTGGCAATTGTTTTGCCTTGACAATTGCAATGGCATTTGAAACTGATGTGCTATGATTGCACTAGTTGGAGTGTTTATGGGATGTTCTGCTTTATGGTGCAAGTGGTCTAGTGTATGAACAGAAATACGACAGCTTTAGTTTTTCAACTGGCTTTCTGTCTGAAAATCTGCTTCTTTTCTGTTTTGACAGTGGAAAACTCTTTTCTTTACCACTCTCACATAATACTGTAAATAATGAATTGTGTATGCAAATACACTTTGGGTACTTCTGGACAACTTGGGCTGAATTTTCAGACACCTGGGACTTGTATTCTAAACACTCATGAAGTGCATTTCTCACAGCCCTTTCCTTCTGCCCCGTTCCTTCAGGGAGAGGGAGAATTCAGTAAACTTGGAGGATTTTGCTAACAACTCTGCCCCATGGTGCTTTGAGTTACCGTAGCAAGACTCTGCACCCAGCTTCCAGCCTTGCTCTTGGTCATATCACTTCTCCTTTCATCCTCAGTGGATGTTTATTTTCCTAAAACTTGAATACAGTGGATATATTGAATGTACCAGCATGGAAGATGCTACAAGGAGACGCTTGGCAAACTAAAAATGTGTGGCTGTGTTCCAAATGGGGGCACATTAGAGCTGAGCCTCTTTGAGGTGTGCACCCTTGAGTAATCAGCTAATCAAGCTTTTGCTGCTGGTGTCAGACCCTCCTGTGCTGTTGAGGCTGAAATGTGCCTGTGGTGGCTGCACATCCAGACAGCCGTGCCTTCCCTGCTGTGCTCCCAGATGGAGCTGGCACATGGGCAGGCGCAGTTGCGTGCGGCCCCTTGGCCTCACTGACGTCGTGTTTGTGTTGCAATCCTTGCTGAAAGCCTTGCCCGATCATTCTGGGGCAAGAGAAGATAGGAGCTAAGTTGTCAGCTTGATTTTCTGCTCTGTCCATGAGCATAGGTCAAAGGCCTGGAATAAAACCTGTGGTACAAAGTTCAAGTCAAGCTGTTGATCATGGGGTTCTGCCTGCTGCTTGCTCATGGGCTGAGACACTGCAGCAGGGTGTTAATGACTCAGGGTTTAGATTTCTCATGTCCATGGAAGCCTTGGTTCAGTGGGATACAGTTGCCTGCACTTAGCCCGAGGGGGCAGGTGCTGAATCCTAGCCTGGAGAGTTTCCCTGTGGCTCATGGAAGAAAGCTGTCTTCCTCTTGTGATCACGAACATTTCATTACTGGAAGGCTTGTTATGAAGCTTGGAGGAATTTAGGAGGAGAGTGTTGTAACACTGGTTTTGTCTGTTTCCTCCTTTTTCACTGTTAGGAGGAAAGCAGTAATTAATACAGCTGGGTGTGAAATGCAGCATTTTCTGTTGGCTCTGACTTCTTTCTGCTATTCAGTTTCCAGGCTTAGCACAGACAGACAGCACCAGTCAAGTCTTTCAGTTCAGGATCCTTCTTAGGGGAAAAAGTTCAGTGATGATCTTTACTGAACTTAGCTCTCATATCTTGAAGATCTAGCAGCCTAATATAGGGGTAGTTAATCTTTTTTTTTTAAATGGAGTGCTTAATGTGCTGATATTGGCAAAGAATCTGGGAGCATGAACTCTGGGTAGCAACTTCATAAGTTTATAGCTAAAGGAGAAATAGCTTGAAAGTTCGCTCACTTTCTAAATGGTGCCCAAAATACACAGTTTTAAAAAGCTGCTGGGATGCACAGTTTCAATCCTTAATCTAGCTTTATTAGGATGATTTGGGGGTGAGGTATGTGTGCCTTGCTGGAGCAACAGCAGCAGAAAACAGTGAAACATCCTCTGTCAACTCATGCACTGTGAGCATAACACCTTCAGTTGTGATGTCAGAGAAGACCAGAAAATCGTATCTTAAGAACCTGATTTTAGAAAAAGCTACTTCATAAAATCTTGGTGATAGTTGGTCTTTCTGGGGTCTGTCTGGAATTTTTTTTAGCATTGTTTCTTGAATAAGCTGTCATGATTGATAGGAGACAGCAAAGGGGTAAGCGTGGCAGAGAATGAAATGAAAGACTGGTGGTTTTTTTTGATATCTCCTGAAGGAATGCTTAGGAAAGAACATTTCCTGAGTACTGGAAGTGGGCAGTTTTTACCCAAAGCAATTTATTCTTGAAAACAGTGATACTGTATATTTCTACCACAACGTTGATTACTTAAGAGGTCATTGAGAGGTTTCCACTGGGTCGGATGGTCTTGAGTCAGAATTTAACTTGAGGTTGTATTTTGTTTGTGCTTCTTGACGATGAAAAGAGTATAAAGGAGCATGGAGAATGTGCTCGTGTCCAAAAGCAGCTAATGCACTTGGCAACCTTTGTAAGAGTGTATCTGTCCAGTAAACATAATGTAATAGGACCTAGGAGATTCCCAAATGTAGATGATGTGCTGTAATGGAAATTGTGTTAAGGCTTCAGTAATGCTTTGAGAAGTCTTCATCTGGAGAGCTTTAAAGGTGCTTTTTATGGTCAATGTATGTGATTCACCGTCTTTTAAAGTCTTTCAAGACTAAATGAGTCCTCATTTTTTCAGTCTGCTACTGAGTTCAGTGCTTTGCATTACTCTGTAAGTGAAATGGGGTATGTTGTCTGCTAAAGTAGCAGTTAAATTGCTTTAAAGAAAAATCCAATTATACCCCCTCAGTCACTGCTTAAAATACAGCATCCACTGGCCTGTTGTGGTGTGCCAGTAGGAGGATTAATAGAGGAATATATTGGTCTCAAGATTTTTGAGATCATCCTTCTGTCATGGGAAATCTGTCCAGTCTCCAAGTAAAACCAAATCTGGCTAATTCTATCCAAGTTTTCTCTGTGGTTACTGCAAATTTTTTTTAATTTTACTTGCTTCTTGACAGAAAAATGTTCCAAGTATAGCAGTTTGTTAAATTTAGTTCTATGAGGATTGTGCACTGCTGCTTTTAGATTTGTTTTAAACTGGAGGAGTCATTTAAATTATGCCCTGTTAAAACAAAAGCAGAATACATGCCAAGTAGCTTTTTCACTGCTTTTTATATGTTCAGGAGACCTAGTTACTAGAAATAGGCATTTAAATTTAAAATAGGTCAGTTGTCATGTATAGATAGTTTAAATGAACCACACAGAGCTCATATTGGATAGATAGAAAATTGTTGTATCTGCTAGTAAGCAGTGAAGTGATAACAACCTGAAGACTTTGTTTCATTCCAGATTTTTCTTTCCTTTGCTTTACAGGAAAATCTTCACTGACGATTCAGTTTGTGGAAGGACAGTTTGTTGATTCATATGATCCAACCATAGAGAACAGTAAGTAAATAACTGCCAAGCTGCTTCTCTCTACCAAACTAACTTGTATCAGAAGACGTTGGGATTATACATATTACTACTTACGTGGGTGTTTACATGTTAACATTGAAATCCATTAACTACCACAGGAGTTTTATTTTTCTTTTAAACCAATGCTTACATTGCTGCAGCATGGAAATCACTGTGTGCATATTTCTCCAAACAGCTGAACTTTTAACACTAAATGAAGGGACACCTAATGAATCCAGCTAAAATGCATCTCCTTGTATTTTATGTATTTTGTTGAGCATCTGCCTCCCCTAATATACCTGGGGCACTGTAAATTCCTTACATGACACTGTATGAAAACATGCCACAAAATACAAGTATTCCAGAGTCTCACATAGGATTAGTTTATCCAGGTGAACAGAAAGCCAGCAATACCATCAGGATTAAACCACTACCTGAGAAGGTAGATTGTGTAGCTATGATAACGTGATAATCTTTAAAATTACTCCTTTCCAGCAGCTTGATAACAAGGCTGGTACACAATCAGCTTGCTGCAAATACTGGGTATTTGACTTCTCAAGTGGTTTTTTTTCTCTTAGCAGTTTTTTTAAAAATAATTTTAGCACCTTTGTGAGTAGCTGGCATAGCAGGTGAGTAAAGACACTAATGCTAAAAGTCACTTCAGAGGTTACCTGGCATTCATTACAATCCACCACCTCTTTCTGAGTTAGCTGTGGCCATAAAGTACTTGAACAACTACAGTGCTGGGCTGAGTAACTTGATCATATTGGCTTACTTTAGTCATGTGGCAAATAAAACTGGTTTCATGATCGTAGCCCTGGGGTTCTTGTATTTTAATGACTTCTGAGATGCAGTGCTGTACCACACATTTTTAGTGTTTTGAACTTCTGCAGTAGTATGTTAAGCCTATATGATACTCTGAAAGTTTGAATGAAGCAATCAGAAGAACAAGGGATTTTTTAGAAAATATATATATATATATATATATATATACGTGGTATATAATTACAAATTAGTAGCTATCAGGATATTTTACTTGGGTTTATTTTATTGCTTAGAACTAAGATTGAAATGCTACTTTCTCAGAAACTCTAAATTTGCTTTAGCAAGTCAGAGTGGGTAATTTGGCCCTTGGTCTGATGCCATTATTACTAACACTTTCCATCATCCCTTTTTACTTTGTTTGAATTATAAGTCAGGTGTGTCTTGAATTAAAGCTGCTAGCAAAATACTGGGGAATAAGTTTCTGTATTTTAAATCCTAATGTCACTTGGGGCAGGTTATTTTTCACTGTCTGTGCCATATAAATGCAAATTATTTAAAGTAATCTTTTAGTTTTATGCAGCTACATGTGAATGAATAAAGATTGAGAGACATGGAATCAAAGTCTCTACGGGATACTGAGTCTGTGTCTTGTTTTAGGATTTTGACACGTTGGTACAAGATTTGTCTTGTTTCATCCTTTACCTGTTGTCTGTGGCTGCTGTTTGTAACTCTGTAGTTGTGTGTCTCACAACTTCAGCATTTCTGAACTCTACAGAAATACACTGTAGGTGAATTTTGCTCTCCTTTGATTCTTGTACTCTGCACTGCCTGCTTGATCTGAGTTCTAAGCATTGAGCATATCCTGGCCATGAAGACTTATTGGGAGGGGGCATCTTGAAAAGCCTTAACTTTTCACTTAATTTCTTACTTGTTTGGAAAAGAAACAACGTTATTCATTTGGTGTAAGTCTTGTGATCTGTGGCATGGCTGGAGGAATTTGCTTTCTGAAAGGTAGAGAATTGAAGGGTCCTTTTAACATCAGAAAATGTTGCTGGGAAGTAAAGGTTGAAAAGATAAAAGTTATGCCCTGAGGTTCAAAACAGTGGAAATCTGTCCCATCTTTAAGCCTCAAAAGGCCTAATAATGTTTTAAAAAATGATTCTGTGAAGAACAGACCAGAGAACACATTCTAATTTCACACTAAAATTTTAAATTTATTGAAATTTTTTTAAGACAGATGTGCAACTAGTTTTGATGGGTTAAGTATAAAAATAAGTCTTGTACTTAAGAACATAATATTTCAGGGATTTTTTTTTTAATATAAATCTTTGTTCAGTGAAGTCTTTGGACACTCCCAGCTGTGTTTTCTGATTCTATGCAGGGTCATAAGACACAAAGTATGTGATCAACTCCTAAACTTTTCCTAGCTCATGCTTTCAGATTTGGTGGACAGTCTTGGCAAAAAAGCTTGAAAAGTCCAGGTTCTTGTACTAGGGTCAGTGTTGGAAAATGTTGCTTTTTTCCAGGGCATTATAGTAGGTTGTAAAACCTTCTCAGTTTAATCTGGGAGTTGGGTCTACACATGTAATAAAACTCCGAAATGCAAAGAATACATGGGAGAAGATGGTTAGGCCTATGTGATTTCTATTTTGACTCCAGAAAATTGTTGTTGATAATTTGTTACAGTTTTCTACCAGCAGTGAAGAAAGGGTAGAAAGCTGCAGTACTACTGGTAATGCAATCATCATTTTGTCTTCAAACAGTAAAACTTGTACAAAATGTTGACTGCAAAGCTAAATTGTATGTAAGGCAAACTGTAGTCAAGGTCTTACAGGAACAAGTTGTGTAGTTTGTAAGCCTTGAGCAATAGGAATTAGACCTAATATTGTAGGAATGTCAGGTTTTAAGTGTGAAAATCTCTACCTTTGGAAGTGGTAAAAGGAAAATAAGGTGCATCAGATTTTGCTTAGTGTTTGTGAAGGTTAGCACATTGTGAAATGTAGCTTCACTGCTACATTTTCTTTTGTGTGTATTACATTAGTACTGGAAAAGTTAATTTATTTCAGTTAAAGAGCATGTTGAATTCAGTTGCTTCTACTAAACTTGTGTTTCAGGAAGAGTAACTTGTATCCTTTCGTGGCAGCAGCAGTGAGAGATTATTGCTTGGGGAAAGAGAGTTTCCTTGTCTGAATGTCTCAAGAGGAGTGACATCACAATGGGTGCCTATTCTTGAGACAGCCAGGTTGAGAAACGAGTGGAGCTACGACTTGCAGGAATGTTGGAAAGAGAAGAAAGATCCTTGGAGAATGGGAATATATGCAGGGAATCTGTGGACACTGGGCTGGATGGGCTCTGCCAGCAGACCAGTGCAATTTAAAACTCAACAGTTTTACAGGAACGAAAACTAGAATCTGAATTTGAAACTCAGCTAGGTCAGAAGGAACAGGTAATGAAGATGTGCACTTAACTCCACCCACATCATCTTTGCAGGGATGTCTGGTGTTGCAAGTAAGAGGACTTGACTGCCCAGGACTCAAATGTGTCCTCTAAGGCCTGCCTGACTACTTTTTGATTTTTGTTGCAGTATTAGCATTCTTTCACAGCTCTCTGGTCTTCTTTTCTCCCCTAAATAGCCTCACTAGCCCCCTAAGCAAAGGAACATCTTCCCCCATGGGCTTCCTACCTCCATCCCATGTTTTTTAACACAAATGTGAGTAGAAGCATATTGAAGGGGTCAGGGGCTGAAGGAGCCCTACTAGTTGTGAAGGGAGCACCCGTAGGTTTAGGTGAGTCTGACAGAGAATCTTCAAGGCTAAACTTCTCCACAGTGCCTTGGTGACTGCACTGGAGGGGTGAACTGTGCTTCTCCTCAGGAGCTGCTGTGAGCAGCCTTCTAAGGGGTGCAAGTGAGGCTTCTGAGGAAAACTAAAAATAGCTCAGTTACATCACACATCTCAGTGTTATGAAAAATGTCCTGGTAGATTAGTGACATTGGAATTGGCTTTGACTTTGGGATGCAGGAGGTGGTAACCAAGGAGCCCTTGTAAGGTGGTTGTATTTAGCTACCAGCCTTATTATGGCAGTGGTGTTACAGCAGTTGTGTACCTTTCCTCAATATCACTATTGATCTAAAGGCCTGCATTCCTTTGCCTGTTACTCTTTGGGGTTTTTATATCATAATGGCTTATTTCCACATTTGAGTTGCACATGCAAATCATTTCATTCATGCTGATCTAATTGCAATGTAGTTGATCTTTGGGTAGCAGTGATCATTGGAGTGCTCTGTTGCAAGGTGTAAGAATGTCCTGTTCCAAAATCCATGTTCCAGTTGATGAGCAGTGTTTTGCAGATACTCACATTATGATTTAGGGGTGCAGAGATTGGTCAGGTCTGCTGAAATGTGTCCTTGGCCTGCCAGGAAGGGCCAAGTTGTGCAGGGATCCTATTGTTGTTTGTCTTGTGCAAAAGCACAGCAGAAGTCCTAGGATGATAGGTGATGGAATTGGTAGTGAACACTTTGGCTGGATCAAGGGGACCAGGTTTTTCCAAAAATTAAATTCTTAACCAGAAATGTTTTTAAAAAGCTTCAGCGAAGAAATGGGAGTCATTAGTTGTGACTTCATCGAAGCAGATTTGTCTTCACACAGTGGGCTGTGCTTAGTGCTGCAAGGCTCTGCACTGCACTCACAGCTCTCCTCACCAGGCTGTGGTGACTCCTCCGCTGTTTCCCTTCCCCTGTCTCTGTCATACTCTGCTTTCAGTAATGATGATGACATCTTTGCTGTGTCTCTTCTAGGCTTCTAGAAGAGTCTGAAAAAACTGCTGTCTGTCCCTTTTTAAATATTAACTTCATGATGCTCTTGAAGCTACTTTATCTGCAGAGTGCTTTGATGTGCATGTGAAGTGTCAAGAGACTGGGGAGGCTGTTATTACATACACCTGTAAATGCAGTGTGTCTCCAGAGGAGTGTGTTTTCCCTCTGACTCCAAGCAGTGATATTGTATATAGCAACGCTGCCTGCCAACATCTGTTCAAACAAATAATTTGTCCCCATCACAGCATTGATCCAAGGCAAAGAGCTGTTGTGGATCTATGTTTCATAACCTAAAACTTATGTGCAGCAATAACAACAGCATCCAGACCGATTTGAGGGCAGCACATGTGCTAAAGCAGCTTTCTTAGGGGATAGCCAGGGTAAGGCAGGAGCAATCTTTGAGGCTCCATTTCACATGTCATTTGCTGATTTTGTAATGGAAACTATAGGTGCACTTTACACTGTTGATTTAGACACTGTTAGCTTGGCTTTGCTGTTTGAATTGCTCCTTTTTTTCGAGGATTGGATTTATCAGGTGGGTTGAAATCTCCAGTTGCAGCTATTTCAGCCCACTTACTCAAGATAATGCTCACATTGTGGGGACTTGACAGAGCAACAAGCTCTGGCTTGGAGGAGGAAAGTTGGCCAACCCCACTTCAGGCGTGGGCAGGGACTGCACAGTGGGGTCAGGAGCGTTCAGCTGTGTGGCTTTGGGAAGCTGTTGGACAACTCAGCTCACCTAAGTGACTTGTTCATCTGACTCTATTTCCCTGCTCATCATTGCAGTGACAGATGAGGTTTCTGAGGGCTGTTAGTATTTGGGAAAACCACCGCAACTGGAGGGTAACACAGCCTTTACTCAGTGTATCAGTACTGTCCAGCAGTGGTGTCTGGAGTGTGTCTCGAGGGCCAGATCAGACCTCCAGAGCCAAGTTTGTGTGCTCTGGTTGGGACATTATTCCTGCAAGAGCTGTGACACTGTTTGCTTTTGCAGTTGCATAACACAAACACTGAGTAAGATTCCTCGGCTCACAGCGCGTTGGCATTTCATGAATCCAAGGAAGAGCAGCAACTCTCATCACTTTTAGGGACTGAATGTACTTCGTGACTGGGGACTGCATAGGCTGGTAGCTGCAGCAAATGTGAAAGCAACATGGTGAACTTTTAGCTAATTGTCATTATTTAGGTTTAATATAAGTTCTGTGTGTTTTAGCGCCCAAAGATTTTTCCTTTTTTTTTAATCCAGATCAATTACTTCATGGTATTTACATTTAGGTAATTGATCTTGCTAAACTTCTTGAAAACCAAGGAAAATATCTTATAATAAGTTCAAACGTAGCTTTGATGCCAATTGAAATAAAGTGTCTTTATTAGTGTCAACGAATTACAGTTGTCTGGATCTTGTAGAAATGCATGTGAATCCCCTTTTTATTCCTCTTATTCCCTCTTTCCTTTCAAGAGAGCAAAGAAGGTGCTGCATCCAATGTGAGAATCATCTGAAATTTGAAAAATTAAATTTCTGAGTTTTGCTATCTGCAGTAGACCAGTAAAAAGCACAGCACCTGATTAGCCTTTTATTGCTACTTAAAAACCTGTAACTGGAGTTCTTTTTCTTCATGTCTTGGCTGATGATAGCACAGACGAGTGACTTCTGAACCCTTCCTTGTGTGTAATTCTGACCTGTTTATGTATTTCTTGTTTGTTCTAGCTTTTACAAAACTGATCACAGTAAATGGCCAAGAATATCATCTTCAGCTGGTTGACACCGCTGGCCAGGTAAGTTATCTTTCTTTGAATCTTTCTTCCAAGTTATGACAACAGGCATTCATACCCATGTTGAGCTAAGTTGGTAGTGACTGTGCATTCAGAGGCGAAAGTTAACTCAAAAATGATCTTGAGTTGTTTAGTCATTAAAGAACTTTTTCTGTAGTGTTTATTTCAAGGTTTTGGTTTGTGTTTTATTGCTGGGATGGGTTTTTTTTCCCTATCTATTGAATGAGTGCCTGGAAAAAAGGAAGAGGGAACTACCTGAACTCTGATGTCCCAAAAGTTCATCAGTGGTTGTGTGATATTTACAGAGTAAATGAGCAGCCTTGCTATAGATGAAAAATGGCACTTCTGTGGGGAAATTTTTCATGGGTTTTTCATATTTGCATGCTCAGCTACACCACCATGAGTTGTATCCATGGAGCAGTCATGGGGAGCAGACAGATTCACGTAGGTGGTACTTACTGAGTTCCCAATAAGCTGCTGCAGTTTGTCTGCATTTTAACGTGATGGTTCACGTGTGTGTCCGAGCATCTTGAAATGACAGGGAGCACGTGTCCTGCAGCATGCTGGGGAGCTTTGGCAAGTGCAGGTGTTCATTATTTACAGCTACAGGTGCTCATTACATGATGCTGCTTGGCTGAACCCATGCACGGGAGTGCTGTGTCTTTTGAGAGACTCTATATTAGGAAAAAACCCATCAGGGACCACTAAATCCCTGTATNCCCCACCGGGGCCAAAAAAACCCCTTTTTTTTTTTTTTTTTTTTTTTTTTTTTTTTTTTTTTTTTTTTTTTTTTTTGCTTACATGCTTTTGCCTTCCATGATCTCATGCTATGCCTTTGGGTTTTTCCAAACTATGAGTAGTGTTAAACAATGTTAGTGTTGTAAAATATGCTGCCAGTACTTAAGGCTTTAAAGCTGCAGGACGCCTGCTCATAGCTGGGAGACTGTTCAGAGGGGTTGTAACCTTCTAGGTATGTTTGATTGCTTTCTTGGAAGAGAGCTGTGTGGCTGGGGAATAGCCAGGCTGTATTTATATGGTGTCAGCCAGTGGTGCTCATCAGCAACACGTGTAATCACTCTGGGGTGTCTGAGCACAACACTGGCCACACGTCCCGGGGCAGGATTGCTGCATGGGGAATGCTCTGCAGAGGAGAGAGGGGCTGGCTGAGGAGTGTGAGCAGCACAACGAGCTCCATAGGTGTCACTCTGTGCCACTGTAAGTGCACTTGTGTTACAGCTCCAATTGTGTAGCATAGTGATAGAAGAAAATCTCCTCTTGGAGGGGAAATCACCTTCTGGGAAGGCAGCATGACTCACCACTATCATACCTCTATTGCTGAGGATTGATTTAATGTTATACACTATTGTGGAGCCTAAATAGCTTCTTTCCCAGCCTGTGGTTATTTTCAGATTTAATTCTTCATGGAACGATTTGAGCTTTGATTTCTGGCTCACAGGGTTAGAGGGGAGAGATGATGTTGGGTAATGGAAGGTGTGGCTTGGACAAATTTCTTTCTCAAGCCTGTCATGCTTAATGGCCCATAGGGAGTCCTCGTGTGTATACAGCACAGCAAGAATTGTGTTGTAGATTTGTTACATACTTTTGAAGACCTGGCTATGGCTTGAAAAGTTGTAGCAACATTGTTTTATCACTTGACAAATTTCTTAATTTGACCCATAAGTTCCAGAGAGCATAGCAGCTTTTCTTCCTTCTCCTAATAAGCTAAAAATAAAGTCATGAATTAGGAACAGTTGAGATTATTGTACTTACTTTTCTTGGTATTCCTCCTCTATCCTGTGCCTCTTTACTTTCCCGGTTATTTACTGAGTTTTATGCAGTTCAGTTCAACAGGGGTCTTGATACAGGATCACAGAAGAGGAGTGTAAAAGGAAATATTACCTAATACCAAATTCCAGCTGGGGCAGTCCTTGGAAATTCCGGGTAAAGTCAAGCCACTACAAAGTTGCACTTTCACCTGTTTTACACAGACTTAGCTCAGATCCCTTCTGTATTGACTTTGGGATTTCACATCCAACTGCAGTGGCACTTTGGCATTTCAGAGAAGATGAGGGAGGGCTGCCCTCAGTGTGTAGCAATAAAGGCAAATGAGGGCTGCTTTTGCCCAGTGTTATTCTTTCAAACTTTTTTTGGCTGGATCTGTGAAGTTGATTTATAAAGAGTTTTTCCTCTTCTGCCAGTGAGGGAAGTTTGATTCCTTTTGGCTGTCTAGATATAAGCTATGTGATTGCACTGCTCCATCTGTTCAGCCATGACAATAACAGAGAGGTTATTTGATCTTCAGCTAAAATTAACGTCTTCGAAAGCATAGGTTTAACAATTTGAGAACTCATACATTAGGAAGTATGGCCCTTGTCAAAATGGAAATGTTTCCTGGGAATATCTGTTGGAACAGGTTTTTAACATTGGATTCATAGTATTTCGGTTGCATTACCTGCAATATGTCAGTCTGTTTTGTTTGCCTCTTTGGTCATTCCCTTTTCTAGAGGGGTAATAAATTCACTGATTAAGTTTCTGGTGGTTTTGTCTGGTTTTTTATTTATGTAAACACTTGTCATATAATGTAAACTTATAGTTGTCATAAAGCAACTAATAACTGGGTTTTTTTGCATCTGTAGTTGATAAGCATTAGTTTAGTAAGCCACAATTATTCACTTCCTACCAGATTCCTTAGGTAATTTAGATGTGATCAGTGTCACTTGAAATCACAAACTGCTAGATTCTGTCGTCAGCTGTTGAAATTAAGATTTTGAAATGTATCACCAGCAAGATAAGAGGCGTAATTGCTAATTAGTGGTGGGACAGAGTGGATGTTTTGTACTAATACAAACAGATAATTAAGCAGGATAAGAGGATTGGAAAGAGCTTCAGCTCATCCACAGTCTTAGAGGGAATAAACCATGAAAGCTGTAGATTAAATTGTAGAGTATACAGACTGACTTTTAGCTTTCTCTTGGTTTGGTAAAGATGCCACATGTGACATTATGATGAAAAAATTCTGGAACTGCTACCTGAACAAAATGTCTTAGAGATATAACCAGCTTACCTGATGGTGATCTGATGGCATCAAGGTCTGAACTGTGGCACCCTTAATTTTAAATGCAATATTCCTTCCACAGGATGAATACTCCATATTTCCTCAGACGTACTCCATAGACATCAATGGCTACATTCTTGTTTATTCAGTCACGTCAATAAAAAGGTAATAAAATCTGTTTGTGTTCTTCTCTTCAAATATTTTCTGGGTTTAGCTCCTGCCTCTGCTGTATTTTATGTGTCATTATTTCAATTAATCTCTCTTCCCCTTAGAAATGTAATAGGAGTGGATATTAATGTTTTTTCAGAAATATCCCCTCAGACCCAAATGTCACAGACACTTTGCAGACTAATGTGCAAGGTACTTTGTAAGAAATGAGGAAGTGTTAAACTACATTGTTTTGAGGTGTAAGTAAAACTACAGAGAATTATTTCAGAAATAAGTGGAATTCATTGCTCTTCCATCAGATACAAAGGCAGACTTAAATACAAAGCTAAAGGGCACTATACGTTTATATGAAGTACCCAATTAGTTGCTAGATCATTCCTTCAGCCTTGTAGCTTTTTACAGTACTGAGATTCCTTTGATTTCTTGTCTTGAATCATCCTGATTAACCATAGAAATATTCTTATAAACAGCAATAGATGACTTTTGGACTGCAGACCCTCTCTTGGCATGCTGCAGCAAATAACCTTCCCTGAAGGTTGTCCCTCTTGTTCTTGCTGTTCCTGTCGCTTCTGACACAAGGACAGAGTCCCTTATACCCACAGTCATGCGAGACACGTCAGCCTTCGTGCAGCTTTGTCATCTTCTGTTATTTCCTCCCTTCCTCTGGTCATCTTGCTTTGTTTAAACACTGGTTATCCTTGAGTAGGTGTTGATTTGCTAATATTGTACAGCATCTTTATTAGCAAAGCTGAGTATTTTCTGAAATTTTTGTTTGAATAAAGTGATTAAGACCTTAGACCTTTCAGTCTCATCAAGTACAAGAGAAGTTGATGCTTCCCTTCTACTTTCAAGGCAGCTGATGAGCTTTTTACAAGTGCTGAGGTGTTTCATATATTTTCCTCTGAGTCAAACAAAACTGGTCATTTCCAGGTCTTTGATAGACCATCGTAAAATACAGGTAAAACGATTTGCCTGTTGGCTCTTTTTACTTCTCAAAGGAAGGATACAGTCTGGTTATAAACTTCTGCTGCTTGCAAAGTCTTTAATGTTGAACAGATTCCTCAGTTCTTCATCCTTAGTTTTCATCTTCAGTTCTGAAGTACAGAAGGGCAAACACATGTTAGGCTTTTATGTGTCTTTAGCGATACTAAACTGCCCAACTCTGTTGGGTCTGGGTTTTTTAGTGAGAGGTTCAGTGTTGGTGCTGAGTAACTTGTATAACATGGGAGTCAGTATTCTCTGCCCTAAGTAGACAATGCTCCACTCCTAAAGCAAATACAAAAATGTCCACTAATAAATGGTCTTGTGAGGACAGAAGTGCCTTTGAAACCAATGTACATCACTCAGAGGAGTCCGCAACTTGTGCTGTTCCCTGTTCTTTCTTAGCCATTTCACTTGTTGCCTCATGGTGTCTTGAGCTCAGCAGGTGAAGAAATGAACATCTGTTTTTTGTGGTAGCATTCAACAAGTTAAACCAAGTTAGGGTAAAAATAAAAACAGGTCAGACTGTAGGTCAAAAGTATTTTCATCAGTGTTTAATCTTGATCAGTTTATTCCAAATTTTTATTGCTGTTGTTTCTTCTTTAAAATGTCGAAGTGTCCATGTTCACACATGTCAAAGTGTCTTGTTCAATTCCTTATGTTCTATATCAAGACAGTGTTTAGGTGATAGGAAAGATCTTCCACAATACTCTGGTAGCTTCGATGACGTGCCCAGACAATGAGATCACAGTCATCATCTGTCCTGACTTCTGTCAAAGTGTGTATATTGATCCAGCTGAATGAGAGCTTTGACAGCGGACTTAATAGAAATGTTCTTTTTAAAGTTATCAGCTTCCCTGCTAACCTCCAGTGGGAAGTTTAAATAGGACTTGAATAAAAGCTAATGCCCTACATTTTTCATATTCCCAGGCTCTCGGCAGCAAGGTTACTGGAAGGCTTTTGCTCTAGTTCAGCTTAATTAAATTCCAATTTTGTATCTTGCTAGGTTCCATGATTTTGTGTAACACATTTATCTGAAAGCTGGTAAGGGTTTTTTTTTTTGTATTTCACACATTGAGCTGTTTGCTGTAACTCATTTGCTTGATAGAGCTGGAAGGGACCTCTTATGATCTCCAAATCTCAGTTTCACATCTTGATGTGATGGTGCTATTTTTGGATTGGTCAGTCCTTGCTCCATTTTTTCCTTGCTCCTTTCAACATTATTAATTTGGAAAGCTTTCTAGATCATTAATTGGTCAAGCCAGTTTCATTCCTGGCAGTTCTTAGTAACTTGTTTCTGTGTCAGAATTGTGTTGGAGTTTAAATAGCACTTCTCCCATGATTTCCACCTTGATCTGTTAACAAGGATCAGCTTTTTATTTGTAGTATTTTCACTAAAAAAGGAAGCTTGTGAACCATCTTAGACAAGCAGATAGGTACCCAAAGTGGGGCAATGGAGAGCCCAGGCTGGACAAGAGCACTTGGCAGCATTGTGCACAGGAGCCTCAGGTGAGGACTCGCCAGGCTGCTGTGGTGTTTTTCTGGCTTAGTTGGAAACAACACACCTAATAGAGGAAATGAAACAAGGATTGTACTGTCCTAGGGATTCACTTAGCCTGTGGACAGTGTGCTAAGATCTTCCCTCTTGCTTCAGACTGAGAAACAGTTTTGTGGTCTGTAGCAGATGGGATTTTTTGGTAGTGTTTTTATTATTCTTTCAGTTCTCAGGGTCACCTTGTTCTGTGTATAGTGATGCCTCTCAACACTGTCACAGCCAAGCTCCCTTCAGCTCTTATTTTCTGAATAATTATGAGTGTCCAAGATGAGTTCTCAAGACTAGAATTTCACTAATACCTTTTCAGCATGAGCTTCTTGTGTCCCTGAAGTCCTTTCATTGTTTCCACATTTTTGTGTAATCTGTAGTATCCTGCTTGAGTTACCAGCAGCAATTTGTGCCAGACTAAGTCACGCTTCTGTTTATAAAGAATTCCTTTTCTTTATAGGATACACTGAAACTATTAGCTGAGCGTGGAGAAGCATTGTGTTCTACACAGTCTCAAATATTATTACTGGAGTCAGACAAATTGACCTACTTGACAGAAAATCCATCTTAAATGTGGTAGAGTTTATTGTTCTAGAAGTGAGAGGTTTTTAATGCTTTGAATGGTGTTTTTAGGCACCAGGTCTTTGATTGCTCTGAGCTGGAAGTGTGTTTGAGTGCTGCTCTATTTTTAAGAGTTTCAATTCTAATTGAAATGCAGTGCAAGTCAAGACACTGCCTGTAGCTAACAACCTTGGAAACTGGAAAAGTTTTGGTTCCTTTTCTAGTTGTGTGTCTCATCCCTGAGCCAGTGCCTCTCTTAAATCCAAGTTGTGCACTTCATGTACCAGCATTTTTTCCATAGTGTAACCAGAGGAGCACAACATCTGCTCTTCAACCCTGTTTATAGCTTGTTCTCAAAAGTACTGAATGTCAAATGCAGTGCATTTTGTTAGTGAGGCTTTTGACTTGATATTTTACAGTGCTGCTTCTTACCTCCTGTCATCCAGACTTCACCTATGTGGCAGGGGAATAGACAAAGAGGACTTGAATAATCAGTGTTTCAGTGCCATCTTGCAGATCAGTTTACTCACTTTCCAAAGAAAATTAGAATTTTGGCTTCTTTTGGCTTTTGCATAAATAAAAATAATTATATATGAACTAAATGTTCTTAAAAAACAGCGTGTTCTTTTAGGATGGAGCTTGCCTAACTACTTACTTTTTCTTCCAATTTGCTTTAATTTGACATACTCATCCAGGATTGTTGGACTGCAGCAGTTAAATTTCTCACTGCAGATACAAACCAGATGAGAGGTGGGAGGGACTTGGGGTGATTCTGTGTTAGATGCATCTGTCCTGGGTAATGTTATTTATTTCTGCAAATACCATAACTGGGGAGGCTGTAAGGGTAGGCTCAGGCTGGTCTCTGTTGCTGCTGGGATCAGTTTGCTGTTGTTACACAAACGGGTAAGACTTTCAGCATCTTTGTAGTTGTGCATACATAGAGTAAGTTTTAAACACAACCTACATATGCATTTAATTGCTTGTGTATTGGGTATTGAGGATAAACATCAGAGTGCATGTGTGACTTCATCCCTTTATTTTGCAGTTTTGAAGTGATAAAAGTTATCCATGGCAAGTTATTGGATATGGTGGGAAAAGTCCAGTAAGTAGTGACACTTTCATCTCATTTCATTGCAGGCATGTTGCTAGTGCTTTGTTCAGTATACTGTAACTGTTCTGAAGTTCTGAACTTTCTTTCACAGAATACCCATTATGCTGGTTGGAAATAAAAAAGACCTGCATATGGAACGGTATGTGAACTCCAGAATGTGGGAAATGCAAGGCAGCAGCCCACATTCCTGTGGCTGCAATGCACTGGGTTTGTTCTTGGCTTTCCAGAGCTAAAATCAAATTGTAGGTTAAAATAAGTTACTGGCAAAGGAATTGTGTCCAGAATGTGAACTACGAGCCATGAACTTCTGTTGTAATGTTGCTTTTTGCTGTGAGGTTCCAGGGACAGTCATTTAACACTTTGGGTTTTTTTTCAAAGTAAGTAAAAGAAGTGTATTTGTCACAACAGCAATACCAGATGATATTACAGATTATGCAAACAAAGCAATACTTTGGGACAGCTGCTCTTCAGGGTCACAGAGCAGTTTTACCTGGCCCTGAAGTGCATTTGACAGCAGCCAAAAGCAAATGCTTTGGATCAGACTTCACAAGACATTCCTATTACAATGCACTTAAATGCTTTGGTACTCTGAGGTATTTCTTGACATATCAGATTCCAATTCTTCTGCAAACTATAAGAAACCTATTTTTCTTTCTTTGCTCAGGGTGATCAGCTACGAAGAAGGGAAAGCTTTAGCAGAATCCTGGAATGCAGCTTTCTTGGAATCTTCTGCTAAAGAAAATCAGGTAATGGATTTAAGAGTCACTTTATTCAAATAGCAGTGTAATGGATGACTCAGAGTTTCACTAAATAAAGGAAGCTAAAATATTTGCATGCACTGTACAGATATTTTGTGTAGATGGAATAGAGTGGCTGTCTGCACTCAGGTTTATGTGCACAAGTTTTTCCCTGTAACTGTCAATGGGAGGAGGAAGTGAAGAACTGAAAGTTCAGCTTCACTGAATGTACCAGAACACTTAGTGACAAATTTAAACTCGTATCCACAGGGTGGGTGGAGCAGGGTCTGTCACCTTAAACAGGAGTCACTGCTGGCAGAGCAGTGAGTTGGTGTAAGGGGATGAATCTCATGTTTTAAGGTGCTGGGCAGGCTCAGTCTCTCTAATGGGGGAATAACCATTTTGTCTGATGTTTATGGTCAACAATTCTACAAGTTAGTTGACTAAAGCTGGGTTTTCCCTGAAAGAAAAACTTGGATTATTTTTTGCCACCAGATATGGAACACTTGGAGTTAGTTTATCAGTATTTCTGTTTCTGGCTGAGACTTGCATTAACCTTGTCAAAACTGGGCATGATGGAAGCATGAAATTTCTCAATATCTTCTTTGTACGCTGGAGAGCTTCAAATGCATACCAAAGGAAATTAAATTGACAGTGTAAAGAATAAACCTGTTAAAAATGTCTGATCTTTTTTTTTCCACCCCTTTATTTTAAATAACTTAATACTTCTGGCTTAGGCAAAGCTGTTGCCTTTGCTCTTTTTCTTTTGGCATATGTTCACAATGTGTAACAGCACAGCAATTCATATCCAGTGGAAGAATATCTTACTGGTAACTTTGCTGGAGTTTTTATTGTACTTGAACCAAGAAGAAAAAAGTAATTTTATTTATGTAAAAAAGCTACAAGCTTTGTAGGATGCTTGGTATGTCCTGTGTGTTAACTTGCTGCACTGCCAAAGTCCCCTGGACTGCCATGTATTTGTTCTCATGTATTAAGTTAAGCTGCCAGCTGGAGTTTGATATATAAACTTGGTACCCTTCAGGGAAATCCAAATGGCAGTTGTATGTCAGATATTCAAAATCCTGGATAGTCCTGTACAAATCCCACCAAAAAAATTTAGAAGTCCTGTGCATTCTGGGTGTCAGAGGTCTTCCTTTCTGCAGGATCCTTCAGAAGAGTGATTACACGTCATTTTAAATTCCATCCCTCTGGGTTTTGCAGCAGGTTGTTAGAGGCAGGTGCCTGAACACAATTCCTGCTTCATGCCTGCTACATAATCCACTTGGTAAATTTGTCCAGCTTCAGAAATCTGGCAGATCAGGTGTCACTTCTGAGATGGGTGCCTGCAGCATGTGACCATCCAGGCTCTCTGTGTGTTCCTTTGGAGGCTTGGGATGTGTGGAATAAAGTGTGAATGAGCCCAACACTGGCACAGCTGCCTCAGTCTTCTCACAGCTCTGAAGAGGTGGAAGATTGAGTTTTGAGAGCCAAGTGTGGAGTCTGGAGCTGTGAGGTGCTGGGGGAAGATGAGACACCAGGCACTGTAACATCCCTCCCTATGAGTTGGACCAGGAGCACTTCTGAACTCGTTTGGGTTTTCTCCTCCAAATCTTAATCTGACAGAATCAAAAGAGCTGATACATAGACTTCTGTCAGGACAGGATCAAAAGAGCTGATAGACAGACTTCTGTCAGGACAGGGCATCCTCTCTTACTCTGAAACCATTTCTGCTCTCGGGGAAAAGAGAGTTTGTTTTGTGCTTGATAACAAGCAGTGTTGTCATTTTCCTGGTACTGAGTGTTCACCTTACGTAAGTCAACATTACTGGAAAGTCTGTTGGCACTTTTTGCATGGAGGCTCATCCAAATAATCACCTGTACTTGCTTGGTACAGCAAATGTAACTTGACTATCCAGATTAATTCCAGACTCCTTCCAAAAGTGCTTCAGCTTTTGTTTGCTTAACAGAAAGCTGATTTATGCTTATGGCGTTGAGCTAAACTGGATGAGGGATTTGGAGCTTGAGCAGCTTCTTGACTGGGGGGACCTGGGTTAATTCTCTCTGAAACCAAATCCATCTGTATTGGGTGTATTTGGAGCATGTGACAATGCCTGGTATGGTGGTCTGAGATTGGCTGTGTACATGATGTTCTTCACAGTGGTGAGGAGAGGGGGTCTTCCTGACAACAAAGGCTCTTTTCCTCCTCTTCTACCTTCCTGCTTTGCCCCCCTCCCCATCCCCCTCCAAAAAGATCTTTTTTGGAACGTCTGTGAGAGTCCAAGGAGCATAACCCAATTATACTGGGCAATTAAAATAGTTCTATAGATTAGCTTAAGCAAACTATGCCTATTCTGCCAAGAGTTATCAAAAGATAAGACATCCCAGAAATGGCATGACTTGGAGTAGATGGAAAGTGAGAGAGGCAAAGATTAAAGCTGCAGTGGTGATAAATGATAGTTGCTGGCAGGAGTTCTCAAGGTCAGATAGACTTGAGTATGTGCCAGCTCCTCCAGACATGGGTGACCTGGGATGACTTTGGGAGGAGCCTGCATATCACCAGCACATCAGTCATCAAGGGAAATCCCTGGTCTTTGGTAAGGCAAAGGATGGATTAATGGAAAAGACCTCTCTGAGATGACTGCTGAGCTGTTACTGTCATGTCTTCTCGAGCTGCTTAATTATTACCAGACTGCTTTAGCTAGGTTCAGGAATGTCAGGCCTTTCTTGTGGAATTCCCTGCACAGTGTCACCTTGGCAGTAGCAGAGTGCTTCATCTTAATCCCAGTGTAATAAAGTAACCCTTGGAAATACAGCCAGAATCCAGCGTGGTTTTAAACCCTGGTGAAACTGGGAGCCAACTTCTACTGGAAGGATTTAGGAAGAAACAAGCAACTAAATTGTGTTCATTCAGTCATGCAAAATTCATTAGATAAAATGCAAAAGGGACAAGGAAGTAGCAAAAAAATTTGCCTCATACCGAAATGGAGCTCTCTTAAAAAGCAGTTGCTTGGTTGTGCTTCTTTTTTCAAGGGCAGTTTCATCTTGGAGTTCAGAAGATGCTCTGCTTAGTAAATGCTTCAGCATAGTTTGGAATCCGACGATCTGACATATTTGGACTGACAAAGGATGGGGGCAAAGGAAAAGACCCTCTTTTCCTTTACCTGGCTGTTGTTCAAATTCCTGTGCCCAGTTCTGTACTGGGATAAACCAGTAGTGTGAGCAGCTGAGAGTTTCCTCTTTGAAATAATAGAACAGTTGCCAAAGTTGACTCCGATGCTGTGGGCTGGATTTGGGTGGTTGCACCTTCCTGCTGGCTCCTGGCAGCACATTCCCAACTCCCTGCCCCTGCAGGGAATCTTCTTCCTGAACTGCCTGTCCTGCTCACACCCCAGGCACACCTGCAGCAGCAGCAGCTGCTCCTCTGGTGTCCCCTGCTCCCTGCTGGGCTCTCCAGGCAGCAGGTGTTGCCCAGGGTGGCATCTCTTTTGTTTGGTAGGGGAGAAAGGTAGAAGGAAAAGCCAGATGGCTTCCTGTGGGCTAGGTGTGACCCACATTCCATAATTGGACCATATGGAGGCAGATGCATGTAAAGTCTGGCTATGTCCTTTATTCCTTGTCACAAAATATCTTCCTGCATTGTTTAAAGGCTCAGTCTGAAACTCTCCAGCATGTTTGAGGTGAATTATAAATTCCAAAGCATTCACTGCAGGACAGTGATTAAACCTCCCCAGTGAAAACATATTTTCTGTGAAATGAATTAACAAACCCTGTGAACTCCTACATCTTAGTGCTTCAAACTGCACATCTTTGACAGGGAATGTGCAGCTTTTTGGTTGACAGAGTAAGTTGTGGAGGTTTTTTAATGGGTGCTGTGAAACGTGGGCAAATAGAACTCGTGTATTAAAATGAAACCATTGAAAATTTTGACTCTAAGGAAACAGTGGTGCAGTGTATTTGTATATCAGTGCATCACCAGGTTTTGATTAAGGGAAACTCTTCATTAGTGGAAGCAGTTTGATAGCAACTGCAGTCCTGGCCATAGTTCTCCTAAATTTGCCCAGGAAATGTGTTGTATCATTACTGAACTAACAAGCCACTTCTGTCAGGTTCTGTTGGGATTGCAGGAAACTCCATTATATGGAGGAATACCCTGTTTCCAGCTGGAGATCGTACTGTGCACAAACAGTATAAATGTGGGAAACTTTAACATTAAGTCTAATCTTGTTAAGATTGCTGTGGGGCTTCAGTCAATGGGATTAATTTGGAAGTGATCCAGTTAAGAGCTATATCTTGTGGAGGTGGAGAAACATCTGTTAAATCAGAATATGTAGCCATAAATCACCAGGTGCTCCTCAGCCTGCTGATTGAAACCAACAAAATACCCTTTTTATCCTCTCTATAGCATGACTGCTTTTTTTTAATGAATATACTTTCCTATGCTTGGAATTCCTGTAGTGGATGGCTGGAGGCTGGATCAAATGGCAGTCTGAGATAGTCAGGAGACTGTTTCCAAGCTGAAGATTCACACACTGAAGCTGCAGTCATGCAGTTCAAGCTATTTAAAATGTAACCCCTTTTCTCTCAGAAGGGCTTTATCAAAGGATATTGCTTAATATCAGTGATAGTTCAGCTTGTGCTTTCCCCTCATGTCCTTGCACTGTGTCTAATACTGATCGTACTGATTGGGATGATGGGAAAATCAAGAGCAGTGAAGTCACCCCTCATACGGAGTTGTGCAAAGTCAGTGTTGAGAGCTGAAAAATCTGCTGCCTTCTGTAATTACTCATTATCTTAAAGATCACTGAGAGCAAATGGATTGGTTGATTCTCTGGAGCAGCACAGCATCCAAACCTTCCGTGCTGTCACTCAGGGCAGGCTCCCCATGCAGAGTAAGGTGATTACAGTTATTAGCTCTGTTGTGAATCTGGCTCAGTTTGTGCCTGCCCTCCCTGCCAAGGATTGCTGTGGATGGGGGTTTGCTTTGAAACTAAAATTACTGTGTTTGCCCTCTTCACTTTAGAATAAGCTTTGGATGTGCGTTTATCTGCTGATGTAGCTGGTAAAACTGCTAACATTTTTTTAGGTGTTCTTTCAGTAAGTGGGCAGTCCCTCATTCCCTCCTAATGGTGTGCTCTCTCTTTGCAGACTGCCGTTGATGTTTTTAAGAGGATAATTTTGGAGGCAGAAAAAATCGATGGGGCAGCTTCACAAGGGAAGTCTTCATGCTCAGTAATGTAATTCCACTGCAGAACCTGAAAACACTGGGAATACATTCTACCTGAAGAAGCAAAACTGCCCATTATCTTTAAGGATAAACTATGCTTCTTTTTTTTTTTTTTCCTTTTTTTTTAATTTTATTTTTTTTCTTCTGTTAACCTGAAAGATAAACAGTTGGTTTGGAGCCTTTCCCTTCAGATTATGTTAAACTCTGACTCCTGTGCAAATGGCTTCACTTCCATTTTCAAATTTTAAGCAATCATATTTTCAATTTATATATTGTATTTCTTAATATTATGACCAAGAATTTTACTGGCATTAATTTTTCAGTGTAGTTTGTTGGTTAGAATAATCATCAAAATGATGCATATTGTTACACTACTATTAACTAGGCTTGGATATCAGTGTTTCTTTGTGTTAAATGTATACTTGTAAATAAAATAGCTGCAAACCTTAAATGTTCTGTTTATAATTTTTCGTTGATTACTCCATATCAACTTTTTTTTTATTATTTTGTGAAAAATGTTCACCTGCTGACCTTAAGAGGAGGCGTGAGATCCTTGGAGCCAATGGATTGTTTGACTATTGCTCGGGAAGTTGTTTGCGAGTGATCCCAAACGTTTTTGCTACTGGAACTCCAGGCTGGCCAAGCAGCTCTGCTTTGCTTTGTGCCCAGTCACGGGAAGGAGAGAAAAGTGCCAGCTTTATTTGGAAGGGAAGGCCTGGGTTTCAGTCAGAACCTGCTCTGTGTTTTTCCTCTGTAACCGTTGAGTAAAGGGTGCGCAGAGCCGCCCCGAGTTCCTACACTGCGGACTGTTCACGCGGACTTGTGACTGGGAATGCTGTCAGGATGGAGTGGATTTATCCAGGTCACAAGCGTAGACTTGTTAAGAGAACAAAAAAATGTCATTTAAAATAAATTGCACGTCCTGAACAAATCGGTGTGGGCTGTTTGTTGTGAATTCCTGTGCTCCTGGCTAGCACTGGTGGAGGTGAGCAGCCTCCTGTCGCCTGGCCGTGCACAGTTCAGGGTCCCTGCACAACTTTCCCTGACCAGCTCCAAGCTTTTCCTTGGCTTTTGGACTGGAGGCTTAGCAAGCTGTAATCTCTCAAGTCTGGAAACAAACTACTTACAACTATATATTTTTAAAAATTGCAGTTGACCTACTTTGTATTGAAAAGCAGAACAAAGCCCAAAACAGTAAAAACAAACAAGGCTGACTCGGGGAACAGTTAATTAAATGAAGTGTTTTGCCTGCATTTTTGTATTTATTTGAAAACTTAATTTCTGTTGGGAGTAAATAGGAAGGGAAAGTTGGAGTGTTTTTGCAACCAGAATTAGCTTTTACCTTCCGGTCTGTGCTGAAAGATACAAATGAAGCATTTTGTTCCTTTTTTTTCTTTGTGCAGTTGTTCCCTTATATGATACAAGAAACTGTCTAAACCTCTCAACTGTGTACGTAGGAAACCTTAGTATTTTCTTTGAATTCTCACACCTTGTGCCAAGCACAGGTTGAGTAGCTGGATGATTGTCATGCATGATGGATTGCTGGAGCTCAGCAGAGAGCTCGTTCATGGAAACAAGTCCTTGATTTTGGAGCCAGACGGAGCCAGGGCTTTTCCTCCCCAAGAACCTACAGCACTGGAGCAAGGATCGCTTGTCTGGCAGTGGAATGGCTGAGGATGCAGAGCATGGGCTGAGGAGCACAGCACAGGGAGTCCCAGTTCAGTGTGATCCTGCAGTGCTGATCCCTGGGATGGATGAGCTGTTGCATGACCCGAGGCTGTGGCGTTGCATCATGGACACAACATCATGTTCTGCATCACAGGGTGGGAATTCTGGAGTAACACAATCCTCATTGACCACATCTGCTCTGTTTTTTTGTCAAACTACATCTGCAGGTGTACTGGCATCAGTCTAACCCCCAAAACAGCAGGTACATTGCTTCTTGAGGTGTGCCAGCTGCTAAGGATTTTAAAGGTAATGGATGAGGACATGTGCAATTCAGTAGTCTGGGATAACTGAAGAACCTGAAGTCTGGGAACCTTCCAACGCTGAGCTTTCCAGAGCAGCTTAAAGGCAAGTTCAGGCTCTCTGGATGATTTGTGATGGGAGTTTCTGTGACTTCAAAGGGACATTTCATGAGGACATGTAGTGATAGGACACAGTACAACAGCTTCAAACTGCAAGAGAGTAGCTTTAGAATATTTAATAGGAATAAATTCTTAAGGGCAGCGATACACTGGAACAGGCTGCCCAGAGTTTATGGATGCTCCACAAAGCCAGCTTGGATGGGGCTCTGAGCAACCTGGTCTAGTGGAAGGTGTCCCTGCCCATGGCAGGAGGGTTGGAACTGGATGGGCTTTTGGATCCCTTCCACCCCAAACAATTCATGCACTGAGCAGTGAGAGACGTGTACTGCTCTTGCATTTTCCACAATAGCTGAAGAACTGAACTCATCCACGTATGTTGTTCCCGTCTTCATCTTTCTGCTTCATCCAGTAAAAAATGGAAATTATTCCATTCATCCAGGGAAATGTCCCTTTCTCTGCTAGTAACATCTAAAGATCAGCCACATGCAGTAGTCTTGCAGTTCTGCTGAAATATGTAGTCAAGTGTGGTCAGTGAACTCCTCATCCTTGGCTGTACAGAGATTTCACTTGGCTTTTCAGGATGGCACATTCAGTAGCTGCAGTCTCACAGAGGCTGGGGCAGCCTTGTGCTTCCTTGTGCTGAGCTGGCACGGGTTGGGTTCTTCACCCTGAGAGCCCTGAAGGCAGGTGGTGGGAAAGTGTGGAAGCCCTGTTATGTACAGAAACAAAATACTGCTGTCCAGCAAACTGCTGCTTGCCTGGAGTTGATGAGTTTTTACAGCCTTGTCTGCCTGCTGCCCTGGTCCTTTGGAGGCTTCTGGAGGATTGTGATAAATGGTGCATGGATGAAAAGGTAGGGCAAGGAGGAAATAAGTTCTCTGGTCTGGGCTAGGAAAAGAATTATGTAGACTTAATAACCTTATTCTTAAAGGATGATCATTTGCAAAGGTGAAAGTGCAAAGATCCTTTCCCTGTTGAGGAAATGAGCAGTTTTTTCACTGTGAGGTTGAGCACAGTCCAGCAGCTTCCCACCTTGGACATACTCAAAAGCTACTTGGACATGGTCCCAATCAACCAGCTCTGGGTGACCCTGCTTGAGCAGGGATTGGGCCAGGTGACCTCCAGGGTTCCCTGCTGACCCAGCCATTCTCTGGTTATGTGAAGATTAACTACTCTTAAGTTAGGTTAAATTCTCACTGACTTGTGTGGATTTACAATGCCCTGCTTTGGAAGTGACTCCTGCCTTGCTTGTGCCCCTGTCCAGCTCCTCACCTTGCTGTGTGAATAATCCTGAGTCCCAGAGCTGGATCTGCCATCTCCCAGCCTGCTGTGCCTGGAAATGCTGAGGATGAGGAAGGCAGTGGGGCAGGTGAGCTCAGCAGGGGGAGGATGGACTGCACGTGCTAAGTGGATATATGAGCCTTCTTCTTCCTGTTGTTTCCATGCCTAAGGAAGTTTGTCTCTGATTAACTCCATGACAGGGGAAGTTTGGGCAGTCAGCTGTGGGTCTGTGGGGCCTTCTTTGTAATGCTTCTTCCCAGTTTGAGTAAAGGGTTGGTGAGTCCATGCTGGAGAAGAACAAAGCTGGAGAAGTGTTTTCATTGTTGTGTGTGCCTGCAGTGGCTGTGCTGTAGCATCTGGCTGAGGTGCAGATGTCCCAGGTGCTGTGTGAGCAGTGCAGGTGGTGATGATGTGCCCAGGCTTGCTGGGCTTACCCTGCTAATTAACACTGCTGAGCCTCTCCAGAAGGAAAAATCAACAGCTTCTAATTAGCCCTTATGTAATCAGGACTGCTCATCTAGAGAGCATTTTGCTAATACTGACTCATCTTCACAACTTCTTCTAATAAGGTCAAAATTGCTCCCCTTTGACAACTGGGGAGGGGGAGTGAAAACCTTTGCACAGATGCCTTCAACTATTGTGAGCATGCAGAAATGTGGCTGAGCTGGTCTGGAGAATGGCTGTCCTCAGCATCCAGTTTTTCCTTGGATATCCTGTTTCCCTACTGGAACTTTTACTTTTTTGAAATACAATGAAAACTGAAAGGATTTCATCCCCAGGCTTTCTGAAGTCCAAGTCCCATCTCATTCAGATGCTGAGGTGTACGATGATTCCTGGACAGAATATTACTGAAAACAAGACTGTAATTGGCTAAACCTGATGGCAGGTCCCATCTCCATGGTAAGGAGCTGTTTTTCCTAGCAGGAACCTGGCCAGATCCATCATTTTGTGGCAGGGTTTGCTGAGTCTGAGGAGGTTTTTTGGAGTTCTTACCCCACATGGGCGACGCGAGGTGTTGCTGTCATGGGACGGGTGGTGGGTCAGGGTGTGGGATGGCCACCCTTGGTAGAGATATTCTAGAGGTTTTTATGTTGTAGTGCATCCATGCTGAAGGCAACACCTTGAACCCCAAACCATTGCCTGGCAGCTGATTCCCATTTCCAGCAGCAAGTGATTCTGCCAGTGAGGGTGTGGGTTGGGTGCTTTGCAGAGCTGTTCTGCAGTCAGTGTACCCAGTCCCCCTGGCAGCTCTGGGGTCAGCACGTGGTGCACTCAGGTACAGGGAGTGGGTTAATCACCAATGAATTTGGTACTTTTGGCAGCTGGTCTGAGGAGGGCCAGGTCTTTAGCAAGCAGCGTGTGTTTCACTCAGAAACTCTCCCTTGAGTCATGAGATGGTTTCTCACTCAGGTCTGTTGCTGCTCTGAGGAGGCCCACAGGATGTGCTCATCATTCTCAGCAGCAAGCCAAAATTTTTCTGTGGGAAGGAGCAAGACCCATGATTGTTTCATATTTAATGAGCTCCAAGTATCTCATACTGAGGTATTTGAAAAATCTGTGAGCTTTTCAAAGCAAGGTGGTTTTTTGAAAGCTCTGAACTAGGGATTTTCTGTGCTAGGGACTTTTTAGGTCTTACACTGCTCTGCAAATACTACAGGCTCCTCCAGAAGCTGAAGTGTGGCCCTGTCAGGATGTGGAGCAATTCCTTGGCTGCTGCTCCATTACTGGTTCTTTGTGTGGGGCTGCACTGGCTGTAGGAGGTACCTCTGAGCAGAATGCTAATCCTGCTAAGCCTCTGACACAGAATATTCCTGTTCACATTAGTGAGGTCACTCCCAAAGATTCACCTCCAGGAGTCACACCCTGCTGAGCTCCCCTGGCTCTGACCTGGACAATTTGGACAGCAAATTGTCTCTCACCACCTCACTCTTCAACCTTGTGGCAGAAAAGGCCAGCAGGGATAGCACAGCCTGGACCTGCCCCTGTGGACATCAAACCCAATCCCTCCCTCTAAACCAAAGCCACAAAAGAATGTCAGATTTTCTGGTTTTGACTGTTAAAGCCAAATGCTCAAACTTTTAAGTTAATTTCCAATGTTTCATCCTTTAGGCAGCTACAGTGGAGGAAGGCTGCCCACAACCCTTTTGCTGTGGGGCTCATGGTCAGATGCACCTGGCCACGAGCAGGAGGCAAGGTCAGCCCCAGCATCACATGCCTGAAGTGCTGCTGGTGGCCACAAGCTCCTCAGGCTGCTCTTTTCTCTCTTCCATTGGCAGCCTTTCCATCTTTGGCAAGGAGTTCAGGGGGTTTATCCAGGAATTATGATTTGCCATTCTTCCATATTCTTTTTTTCTCCCATCATCTTCCTTTTTTTTTCTATAGCTGGGTCCTTTCTTATTTCATATCTTTAATGTGGTTTCTCAAAGAAATTAATATAAAGTTGCCACATCCTCTTTCCATCTCTCCTGAAATAGCTTTTGAACCTGTTGGACAATTTCTGAGAAACTTGACAGCTGGGCACAAGTCTCAGATTCATCAAGCTCTTGCATACTGAATTAAATATCACTCCTTGAGAGAAACAGGAAAATCCCCTCGTGAAACAGAGCCGGAGGAAACCAGGCTTTTGTGGTTCCATAAAAAAATCTCTTCCTGAGGCAATATTTGCTGTCCTGGGTGCTTTGGGGCAGTTTGCCATGGATGCCACAGCACCCAACAGCTCATGGCCAATGCAAAGAACTCATGGGCTGCTACAAGCCAAATGGATGGAGAGTTGGGTCCCAATGCCAGCGACAGTGTCACCCCATTGTCCTCGTGCTCCCAGCCATGACTCAGAAGGGGGACACTTCTCCTTCCCTCCCCAGGCACTGAGTGCAAAGGCCACAGGGAATGGCTGTTCTGGGTTTTTAGGAACACTGTTAATGCCCCTCATCTTGGCTGCCACTCTTCCAAGTGGGACCTTCCGTGCGCTGTTACTTTTGCCTGCACCATCTGGTGATTAATTTAACACCTTAAAATTGGCACTGGCATTTCAAAGAGTTTTTGGGCAGGGTTGTTTCTTTTTAATCAGATGAGGCTTTTTCATTGTTTCCTGCCTCACATCAGAACACATTCATGTGAGCCGTGTTTCTGTGATGCTGGGGCAGGTTTGCCTGCATCAGCTGGAGGATTTTTCCTCTCCCAGCACAAAGTGCCACCTCCCTCCTTCCTCCTCCAGCACTTCCCAGTCAGTGACATCCTCCAGCTCGGCCTACGTGTGTCTGCACATGTGCTTATTAACTTTTACATCTTAACTGAAGGGGTGGCACACATTTGAGCCCTAATAATGACATCCTTTCTCCCAAAGCTGCCTTTAATCTCGAGATGAAGCAGAGCAGGGCTGCTGAGCCAGACTGCTGGCACGTGTGAGGATGGGAGAGACCTGCCAGGAAAGGAAGTTTTAGGGCTGGGATTTAACTCATGTGCCCGATGGTCCAGGAAGAGAGGCGGCAGCAAGGGGAGTGATGGGGGCCCAGTGAGTGAGGAGGAGGATTCAATGAGCAGGAGCTGTGTGTGAAGTCTCTTCCAGAGCTAGTAAAAAGCAGAGAAGACAAATCTCCTTTTAACATGGTCCCCTGGAGTGCTGGTCCAATGGCCACCCCTCTACATTTGCCTTTACCTCTTCCTGGTCTGGCTCCTTAACATAAACTGATGGGGTCTATGGGCTGGGAGCTTCCTTTGCTATTTGTCCTGGGAATAAGACAGTTAAAATCTCTGGCTATTCTTATAACACAGATGAGGACTTTATGGTCCCCCATACCTGCAATATAAATTATTTTAATATGATAATTTTATGGTCCAAAAGTCCCTCTAATCCTGACTTACAGCTGTGACTCAGGGTTTCAGTGCTGGAAGATCAAAACATTCCTGAGAAGGATGCTCGTGAGTAACATCAGTGGGTTTGTGAGCCCAACCTTTGCACTTTGGAGGGGATCAGGTCCTTGGCTTTTGGAGGTGCCATCTGGAGAGGTTGAAAGGTTGAATGAGAAACCATTGGTTTGACAGAAGGAGTGCAATGTTTTTTGGTGAGGGGTCTTCAAGGACACCCTGTCTTGGCTGCCACACTGCAATAGGTGGGAAGAAGCTGGGAAAAAGCAAACCTAATATAGAGAAGTTATGCGCCATGCTGCTGTTTCCTCATTTACTTGTTATCTGTTCTGAGGAAAAGGAAAAAGGGTGGAAAAAAAAGAAAACAGGTGAAAACAGAGGGAGGAAGGAAACAAGAAATAGAAATAAAGAGGGGAAAAAAAAGTCAAATAAGTGAAAAAAAAAAAAAGAAGTCCTCCAAAAAGGAGCAGCAAATGTGCACCGCTAATCGACCAAAGCCCTGCCAAGCAAATCTTTTGTCAGATCATCTGCCCAAAATCAAAAGCCCGGACTCAGCAGGCCCCGTTACCGGCGGTTCTGCCTACGAAGCAGGAAAGCGCAAAGCCCCCGGTTCCCGCGGCTTTGTTAAAAAGCCCTCGCGACACCAGCCCCGGCCCGGCCCCCCCGCGCCGGCCCCTATATAGTGGGGTGTCCAATGATCTGTCCATCGCGGTTTTGGTCTGGCTCCCGCTTTTGGTCTTGGATAACAGCCAGCAGAAAATGTCTCAGTACTCAGGAAAAGTAAGTAACGACACAACCGCTTCCCTTTCAGCCTGGGGCCGGAGAGCCCGAGCATCCTGCAGATGGAAGGAGCTGCCGAGGATAATAGAGGCAGCAGACGTGGCGTGAGTGGTGATCCCGGGAGCAGATTTGGTAGCAGGGATGGGGAGGGTGCGGCAGAAGGAGCTGCTGTGTTTCGGGAGCCGAATTTCCTGTTTAAACATTCCTGCTGGAAATATGTGTGAGTGAGCACGAGGCGGCGAGAAGTGTCATAAATGCGGGATGCTCTGTTCCCAGAAAAACAAATACGCTTCTTAGGAAAAAATGCCAGTGATGCCGTGCTCCTTTTGCTGGAAAGCAGCTAAAATAACCCAAAAAACCAAACCACCCTGAAATGATGCATCTGCAAGAGACTCCCATCTGCGTGGAAGGGGAGTCCGGCCGTGTCCCTGCTCCTCACCGCGGGCCCGTTCTCCTCCCTCCCCCCAGATCACTTTCTACGAAGGCAAATGCTTCACAGGCAGGAAGCTGGATGTCTGTGGCAGCTGCAACAGCTTCCAGGACCAAGGTTTCCTCAACCGGGTCAACTCCATCTGCGTCCAGAGTGGAGCTTGGGTCTGCTTCGACCACCCCGACTTCCGAGGGCAGCAGTACATCCTGGAGCACGGCGAGTATCCCGATTTCTACCGCTGGAATGGGCGCAGCGACCACCTGGGCTCCTGCCGGCCCGTTGGGATGGTGAGTGGGATGCTGCTGGCCTTGGCTCTCCCAGCCCGAGCACTGTAGGGTTTTGTTTCTCCTGGTCGCAGGAGCCCCGTGAGTAAGTGCCATAAAAATGTGTGTACTTTAGAAATAACGTGTCCCATGGAGCAGGACAGAGTTTCCTGGGTGGGTTTGCCCCCGTTCAGAGCAGTCTGTGCAGGCCACAGAGCCGAGACAGTTTCCTGTGTCCCCTGACAGGAGGAAGGTACATCTTCTTCCTCCCACAATGAAACGAAGTGCCTTTAATAGGATGAGACATTCCCATGGTTTTCCAGATAGGATGGCAAGGTGCTGCTGGTACCATGTGCTTTTCCTTTCAGTATAAGCTGCTATGAGATATTCACTGGGGAATTCAGAAGGAGATTCACCGCCCAAGGGAAGTCTGAGCTCCATCTCCCCACACACCCAGAGGGGGAGAGGGCAAACCGAGGGCTTTCAAACCACATCATGGTGCTGCTCCTAGCAAATTTTAGCTGAATTCTCTGCTGATGCAAGCCACCTTCTGATGCCTAATCCTAATCAGTAATCCTAAACTAAACCCCTTATTCTCCCTTCCCTTTATCAAGCTTTTAAAAGCACTGTCCAGAGGAAGGTTTAAATGGGAAGAATAAAAAGTGGCAAAGAAAAATGAATACAAGTTGGGTCTTTCCATTGATTCTCCTGTCACTGAGGACCTCTGGGGCAATGATGAGCTCAGTTGGAGCTGGTGGGGTTTTTTGCTGGCCCTGAATCTGCTTTTGGCACAGCAGCGGGTCTGTTTCAGGTCTGTAACGTCATTTCCAAAGCACCTCCATGATGTGTACGTGGAGGGATGCTCTGCCCCATGCCCTGGACCCTGGCCAGCACAAGGATGTGCTCCTCCTTTCCTGGCCCAAGATTTTCCCTGTTAGATGCCAGCAAGGGCTTGGAGGCATTTGTGCAGCGCGGATTCCCAGAGGAATGTTTGCTCAGGCACGGTGTCCGCTTGGCTGCTGCTGGCGGCCGCCTGCCGCGGGCTTTGGCATCGCAGCCCGGCCTTCCTGCGCGCTGACGTTGTTTGTTTGAAAAATGCCTTTAGGTATTCTTTGAATTTGGCTTAAAAACATCCTTTGAGCTCTCTCTGTCCCACACAGCTCTGCCACAGGCTGCAGAGATCTCCCCAGAGTAATTTATGTCGTGTGACTGTCAAGGGCTTTCGCAGCAACAATGATGCTGGGAAAGTTTCCTTTTCTGCTCCCTGCTTTTATTTGCCTGAAAGAAAGGCACAACATCTCCCACCAGGAACAGCAGCTACGCATGAAACTGGAGGCAATACAAATTAGTTTAGGGGAACAGTCCAACATCTTTGGACACTCAGGATATGTTTCTTTTTTCCTGTTTGGATGCGCAGAGAGTTGGGGCTGCAGCTGTTGCTGCATTTGGGATGGAGGGGAGGATCTGCACAGATGAGGGGCTGCGTGTGCCTGAGCACTGGCACCCCACGATGTGTTTGCATGTGGATGGCAGCTGCAGGAAGGTGCAGCCAGGCACAGGGATGAGGGATTTTTGGCTGCTTTCAAGGTTGGTGTGCTGGGAGGAGGCACGAGTTTATGCATGCTCTGTTCATGCTGGCACCAGTGGTCTTGGATTGCTCTTCACATTCCCCTTCCAAAGCACCCTCCTGTCTCCCTCTTTGTCTTATAAAAGTGGAAGGAATAGTCTGTTGCGCTTTCTTGGTGTTGCTGCTGATTTCAATCCCTTTGTCCCCAGCACGGCGAGCATTACAGGATCGAAATATTCGAGGGGAGCCACTTTAGGGGTCCCAGCCTGGAGCTGACAGAAGATTGCTCCTTCCTGCAGGGACAAGGCTGGGACAAGACCTGCATCAATGCCCTCAAAGTGTACGGCGACGGCGCGTAAGTAATTCCACGTGTCCTGCCATCAGCCACTGCCCTGCTCCTGCCCTGGGCACTGCAGGGGAGAGGGGGCTGCAGACACTCCCCCCTCATGGAAAATCCTGTCACTGCTGGGGGCACTTGGATCAAGCCTAAAAAAGTTTGTTAGGCTGATGGTTAAAGGTGAATGTTGGTGCCTGCCCGCTGAGAGCTGCTTCAAAGGGGTGTGATTTTTGGAGGGTGGCAGCTAAGCACGAGCTACAAGAACTCTGAGACACCTTTCTAAGGTGTATGCAACAAGAAGCCTAAAACCATCTCCTTCCTGCCTGCCTTCCTGCCTGCCTGTCTGCCTTCCACACCTCTTTCAAATCCATGCTGAAGCTCTCAGGGAGGGTGGATGCACAACTCCAGGTGATGCAGGTCAGGGCTTTTGCTTTGCAAGTGGCTTCACCCCAGCTTTTCCTATGATGGCAAAATTGAGGCAGCAGCAGCTCCCATTCACACTAAATCCTGCCTCTGAAAGACAGGGCTGACAGCAGTGGTGATGCCCAGACTGAGGCTCAGCCCCACCCTCCTGCCCCTGCAGATTCTCCTGAAAGCCTGGGCAGGATGTCAGCTTTGCCTTTTCCTTGATGTTTGGTGGCAGTTTTATTTTCTCGATGGTGTTGGTTCCTTTTGTGTTTTGTTTTGTTTTTTCTTCTATTGTCAGACAGGTCGTTATCTGTCTTTCTCCCCTTTCCTCTGTCTGACAATTTCATTTTCACTGCAAGAATGCTGGAGCTGGGGTATGCCACACCACCCCCCCCAGCACAGGGTGACTGGGGCAGAGGGAAGCCCCTGCAGAGGAGGAAGCACAGACACCTTGTTCTTCACCTGTCCTGGACTGGATATTGTGCATCCCACAGGCACCTGGCGTGGGATGCTGGACCCTTTGTGTCCATTTTTTTTTCTCAGAATAGGGAAAGGTTGTTGCCATCCAAGCTCAAGACATCCTGACAGGAGTGAGTGTCCTGCAAGACCCTTTCTGATCCAACCAAGGCCTCTCCTCTTCCAAAAACCCAGGCTTATGATTAGGCAGTGGCAGTTCATTAAGGAGCAGAGCTACGCAGGTCTGATGGGAAGAAATGGCTGGAGCCCACCAGGGACCCTGTTAGTGCTGAGCATTTGAGTACCAACACTACAAAGCTAAGAGGGAGCCTGTGAGTGCTCAGAAAAGAGCTTTAGGGCAAATTTACTGCTTGGGTCCCTGTAGCAGAGCCTGGAGCTTGAGAAATTGGGAAGCTGCCCAGAAACTTTCAAGCACTTGAATTTTTCAGATGGATTTTCCCCCTCCCCTACAAAATATATAAAGGGCACAAAGCTTTTTCTCCCTCACATGGGAGTCTGGGCTGTTTTGTGTTAACATTACAGGACTTCTCAAGGAGAATGGATAGTGATAAAAAATTGGAAAAAAATAAAGCACTGAGAGGAGCATGGTGAGGAAACTCGCTGAGGTTTGCAGCATTACATTCACATCCTGGGAAGACCAGTGTTGGACATGCTTGGAAAGGTCTGTAAAGGCAATTAAAAGGCAGGACAGTGCAGAGGAACCTGCTGTCCCGGGCTGCTGGAGGAGGGAGGGAAGGATGAGGTGAGAGGAGAGGTGAGAGCAGGGAGGAGAAAGGGACCCCATGGCACCACTTCTCTTCTTTGGATGGACCATCTGAACACAGGTGGCTCCAGAGGTGCTGCAGGTATAGGTGATGCTGGACATAACCTGGCAAAGCTCTCCCAGAACTCATCCCTGGCTGTTTGGGGAGTAGAAGAGATGGGGTCAATGGCGACAAAAGGGAGTTTCAGCCACAGTCTCACTCTGTGATTTTCACCCTCAATTCCCACAACGCGACATCTGTTGGATACAGAAATATTTGTTTCCATTTCCAAATCCATGGATGGTGTCATGTGCTGATAAAAAGTTGCTGCCTGCGCTTTGTGGAGGTGGCCGTGCCCGCGGGAAGTGATGACGGATCATCTGGAGACACGGGAATGGAGACAAACGTCTGCCTTTGGCACGGTGCATGGCGAGGCTGAGGGGCTCCAGCACCTTCCCTGCTGCCCTTCTGGGGTGGGCAATTGCTACCCCACGCAGCCAGATGGGGTTGATGGCAAAGCTGTTTGAGCCATGCTGGCAATGAATTGCTATTTCGGAGCAGCTCTGAGGTGTCACCGCCTCCTTGGAAGCTGTTGCAGGTTTGTGGCGAGTGGCTTCGCCCGTCCCACGGGCAGAGCCAGCTCCAGTATCACATATGGCATCATCTGATTTTAGATGAAGATGTGTGGTTCTTGTCCTCCTTTGTGCCTCAGCCGCTCCACAGAGGACAGCCTAGAAATAAGAGTTTGGAAAAGCTGAATTTGTTTTGTGATCCGGGAGAGAATACCCCAAAAAGAGCTTTTCTACGCTACAGTGGAATAACGTGAAGGAACCAGACCAACCATTTATTCTGCTGAAGCATTCATGAGTGTTTGGTAGCTGTTCTGCAGTCAGATTGTGAAATAGAAACCAGAACAGGTACCCAAATGCTGCTGCCCAATGAAGATTATCTATTTCTCAGCAGAGGCAATACATGCCCATGGCCCTGCTCAAGTCCTGCATGGAGAATGAGTGACCTTGAGCTCCACTGAAAGCCTCCTGCTTGGTTCAGGCTGATGCTGCAGCATTCCTCTCCTCATTTTTCAGTTTGAGCAGCCAGTTTTGGCTTGTAGAGTTTGAGTTGGTTCCATGAGCATTTTATTCCCATGTCCTCTGGGATTATGTGCTAATGAAACACAGCACTGAGATGTTTGAGGGCTGTGTGCTATGTGCCTGGATCAGCTCTCCCATGCTGGGCTTGAGGGCAGGATCATCTCTTTTTTTTTTGGTTTTCTGGGCTCCTGACTGACTTGATTTCTCCTCTCACTGATGGTCTCAGAGAGCGTAAATTTTAGGCAATAAAGGAACAGCTAAGTAAGCCATACAGTCCTTCACTCATCACCTGGCCCTGCCAACACACTTCACTCCCATCCTTCTGCTATTCCTTTGGGTTTTGGGTTTTTCCAGCCTTCCCCTAAGCAGAAGGACAAGCCAGTGGGAGTTCTTATCACCACACCAGGTCACTCAGTCTGCTTCCATCTACACCAAAGCCTGTCCCATTCCCTCCATGTAACAGTGCAGACACATCAACCACATGTATGGAGAGAAACACAGAAATCTTGGGAAAGACAATGACTATGAGGGGCTGCTCTTCCCCCTGCTCTATTCACCAGGGTCCACCTGTTGTTGCAAGATGTCCTAGAGCACAAGAGCTGGAAAGAAAGAGTAGAAAAGTTTTATAAATTGTTGTTAATTAAGCTGAGGACACTGTCACTGCACACCAGAATATGTGCTGGGGGTACATGACACTCATGTGAGCAGTGGGCAGCCTTCCCCATGTGCTGCAAAGTGAGCATCAAAGGAAAAGGCTGAGGATGACTTTGTAATTCCAGTTTGGATATCAACTGGCTGCAACAAGTGCTGGAGAATGAGGTTCTTTGTTTGTAGAAATCACATGTCAGCGATGCCACGCACAGGGCTCTGACACTACAGGATGCTCTTTCACAAAACCAAGGCACAGCATTCCATGGTGGTATCCACGTGCTGGTCCTTCTCCTGCACAGGGATCTGAGGGAAGGAACCACCACAGTCCCAGCTCACATCTTCTCAGAAACACAAATATGTCAAGGAACCTGTAAGGTGCCTTGGATAAATACTCTAAACTTTCTGTGTTTTGTTTTTTATATAATGCCCGTAGGTGGCTGGTTTTATAAACAACTTTTTTTCCTAAGCCTCCAGCTTTTTGCTTTGGGTTAGACTGGTCTGATTTCACCAGCTGTTGTCTGACCCTTGAGGCCCAGCAGTCTTTGACCCCTCCAGTACTTGACGAAGTTTCTCCCTGGAAATCCCACACAGAGTAGGTCCCAACCCCAGTGTCTCAGCTGAATTCCTGCAAGGACAGACCACAGAAACCAGATGATTTGGAGGACTGCATTTCTGCTTTGCTGTCACTGCTGAGCAAACAGATGGGAAAAGCAGCAGCAATTCTCATAAAATCATAAAAAATATGGGGATGAGAGGAAAGAGGCAGAGATGACCAGCTCACCAATGACAGGGTGGAAACCTGACTGTAAAACTGTCAGAGCAATGACAAAATTTGGTTAAGGAGCATGGGAAACTCGAATAGAGGACAGGGGTGACACTTGTGGCCACAGTATGATCATGTGGGATGAAGGGAGAGAAAAGCAGCATAATTGTCCCTCTTGACCACCAGAATTGCTCCTGACTTGAAGACCTTCAAACAGAGAAAGGCATGTCACAAGCCAGGGCAATGGAGAACGATGTAGCCAAGGCAGGTGAAGAAGTCAGGCATGCCAAAGTCTCCAAGGTTATTGAATGTTGTATCCATTTGACTGTATTCCAAGGGAAAGTTGTCATCAACTCTGGATGTAGAGATAAAGTAAAGATAACCAAGCCCTGCTCTCTGTTGGAAAGCATCAAAGAGGCCATTAAGAGTTACTAACAAAGAGAGAAATTACTAAATATGGTTCCCATCATAGCTAATGAATCAGTTCAAAGAGGCAGAACATCCATCAAGCTTTGCATTTTTCTCCTTACAGTCCAAAAGGACTTTATGCAGGGACTGAGAGGACTCATGTCCTTCTTTAGCACTGTCAAATGCTATTAAATTGTTTCTGTTGCACAAGGTGAAGCTCAGAGAGATCCATTCCTACAGTAATGTGAAGCAGGGACCCCTTGGGCCCAGGCTTTATTGCTGGTGTAACCCAAAACATCTTCCAAAGGCAAGGCCCAACCTGGCTGTGGATAATTGCCAGGCCACGCTGGGGGGAGCGGGGGGAAGCACCCGCTGTGAATTCCACCGGGAGCATTTCTGTGCAGGGGATGGGACCAGGAATCAGCGCTGGTGCTCTGCAGTACAGCAGTGCCTAAAGGCAGCCCCTGGGAGTGGGCACTTGGCAGGAGCAGAGTGCTGGGCCCCAGGTAACCCCTCTTTGTGCCCAGGTGGGTGCTGTACGAGGAGCCCAACTACCGAGGCCGCATGTACGTGGTGGAGCGCGGCGAGTTCAGCAGCTTCAACGAGTGGCAGGCGCGCAGCGCCAGCGTCCAGTCCATCAGGAGAGTCGTCAACTACTTCTAGCTGAGCTCCCACCCTGCCAGCCATGGCCCGCTGAGACTGAGCATCACCCTCCTCCCCACCCACTGACCCCTGGAATAAATTGTTAAACACCAGCTTTTGGCTCTAAGCACTTTTTTGTTATCCATTACTGACTAACGTGAGTTCAGGAGAGAAGAGGCTTGCAGTCTTTCTAAGCTTGATTTACATGCTGTGAATTCGCTTTCTTATTCTGCAGTGATTTGTAAGGAGGACATGGGAGGATGGGTCAGAACTGGTGGTGACAAGCAGACCTAGGAACATGCCTGCCATTGTGGTTGTGGTCTGACACATTCCCTCTGCCCCGGCCAGGGCCACCATGTGATGGCCCCAGCTGACTCCTGATGCCTGGAGGGGGTCACGTTGATGCACACTTGGGAGGGAGCTGTCAGGAGCCATGTGAGGACACGTGTGAGGATTGCAGCAGGAGCTGAGCAGCTCATGGGGTCTGTCTGAGCATGACATGCTGGTCTTGATGAAAAGGTGAAAGAAACCATTCATCCTGAGTTACTTTAGTTTTAGATCAGTACGCATTAAAAATATATATTAAAAAAAACACCAAGCCTGAAGGCACAAAACCTGAGCAACCTTCTCTTTGTTCCCTCAACCCTTCAGACAACAATGACATTTTGAGGGATGAGCAGCAAAGGAAAACAGCCACTGCACTGCCATTTATTTCACAACCCTCTTCCCATCTTTCTGCCCCTTCAGTGCTTCTGGTCCATCCCAGTTATTTTGGTGTCCATGGTTGGCAATTGGGATGGGAACCACTATTCCCCTTCAGCTAAGGACTGTCCACTGCAGCCTGGATGTTTCCCCTGGCATGCAGCCCCCAAAAGCGTAGCAGCCTCCCTTCTGTAAAATCATAAGCTGTGTTCAGCAGTAGCTCAGGGTGTTTCTGGCTATTTCAGAAAGGGGTAATTTTATTCTCTTCACTCTATTAGCTGCTAAGCCTTGGCTGTCTGATAGATCCTGACAGGCGCGGGCATGGTGCCGGCAGAGCTGCAAAGCTCTGTGTTAATCCAGCGGGAAGGCTGCTGATCTAACCCCAGCCCCAGCCCTTTGAAGGGACATGAGTGAGGCTGACAGGTCCCCAGCACACTGGAGCTCAAGGCTCGGGTGCCTTCGGGGCTGCTCTGCTTTGCAGGCCTGCAATGGGATCTGCCCTTCCCTGAGCGATGGGGAGGAGCAGGACTGTGCTCTGTGCCAGGGGCTGGTTGGTCCCATGCTGCATCCCAGTCTGACACTGGATCCACCTGCCATTCCATCAACTCTCACTCATCCACCTTCATTCATCTTCCACTTGGATCTGTGGCTTTCTACCAGTACCAAGACAGGGGTGACTGGTAACAGCTGGGCCTGTTTCTGTGTGAGGACATGTGCTGTCCCCATGGTGAAGTAACACTGATGGGTAGAGTTGCATCCATTGAGATTTGCCCCAGCTGCACATCTGCTGTATATGTGTTATGAGGGGATATGGAAATGCAAAAAATTTCTACCTTTACTGAATTTAACAGCAGTTTGGGTGATGTCTGCCATAGCAATGATACAGACAACCATGTCCTCTTGTAGGTATCCCCCATGCAAATCATCACAGAAGCACTTAGAGTTACACCAGCTCAGCTCTGGACTTCAGTGTCCGTGTCCTGGGTGGCTTGTGGTGACGTGGTCCATTAAAGCTGTAAAAATATTTAAGATCTTTAATGGGTTGCAAGGTATTTCTGTGTCAGAGAAGGCAGGGAAATGATTCATTCATTGAGTGGGATGCACAAATGTACAACTCGTGCATCAACTCTTGCGTATTTCATTTTCTTTTAATTAGATGCAGCTTATGAAAGATTTTAGGAGTCCTTCCAGGATTAGCATTGCTCTTGCCTCATGAAGGCTGTAATTGGCTCCTGAGCAAAATGCACTCTATTAAAAGTTAATATTCAGTCATATGCAGTGCTCTCTGTTGTGACCTCCTGGCCAATTAATCTGTTAAAAAAACCCCAAAGTGATCCCAGAGAAAGACAGGCATTGAATTGTGATGAGCTTTAAAGGAGGCTTTTCATTCATTTGAAGCACATTCAAGTCACAGTGCAGCACGAAGGATAAAGAAACAAAGGCTTTAAAATATACAATAACTGGAGTCCCAGATGCTCCAAGTATTTGAAGAACAAAAGAAAAGAAAATAGAGAACAACCGTCCACCCACATTCCCCTGGGAACAACAGCATAAGCCCAGACACCCCCACACCTGGGTTTGCAACACTCAGTGCACACAGCCAGGGGAGGTGACTGTCCCACTGGTGCTGGGGCAGAGCTGTGACATCACAGATATTCTGCACTGTGGCTTCCACTGGTCAGTGGTTTAAGTCCCCTCCGTGCAGAGCAGCTTTAGAGGGACCCAGTGACATCCCTGCCTGTCCTCAGTGGCAGCGTGGGACAGTCCACACACACACAGCTGTATCCAGCCACTGTGTGCAAGCCCACTTCATCTACACACTTCAAACTAATTATTTGTTTATATGCTCTAGTAGATTAATATTTGCTACTTAAATTGTGGAAGTATACTTGGGATCCCAGTCCTGGACTGAGCTGTGCCTTGTGCTAGGAGTTAAAAGTACAAAAAAGGGCAGTCTGGTTAACCTGTGCTGTTGTGCGGAACCCTGTTTGTAACCAGTGAGTGTTTAGCTACCTATAGCACATTTTCCACAAGTCTGTAATATGCCTACAGAGCAAGCACTCATCATTTATTGACATCTGATATCCCATTTATGAGCATACTCTCAGTGCAAAGAGCCGATCCCATGTGAAGGCTATTTAAAAAATTCCTCTGTGTGTACAAGCCTAATCTTACTAAAAACAGGCAGCAGGGAACTGAATTCCATCTATTTTTTGCTTTTTTGAAACCAGAGTAGGGTGGCCATGGGCCTAATCCAAACACTGATGCTGCAGGAACATGCATTGCGTTGGCAGTGGGGGGACGTGGCTCTCGTTCTCTTCCTTTTCCCTCCCCCTCCTTGCTAAATCTGCACTTGTTTAAAGGACAGAACGTACAGATCCCATATGCTTGCCAGTGGCTTGTTGGTGGTTTTCTTCCCTAAAAAAAAAAAAAGGATTATTGACATTGCTCTAGTATGAAATGGCATGATTTGTGAGTTTACAGCGTATGAAATATAAATGACAAAAATGCCAGCTCGATGTGAAGTGGACGTGAGATTGTGCAGCAGAGGTTTGAGCTGCACATCATTAAATTCTGTGGCTGAATGAACTCTGCTACGTGAACCGAGGAGGCAAGAAATGGATTAAGGAAATTGGAAACTATTCCACAAAACGCCGAAGATGAAACAAAGATTCAAAATGAATGAAAGGGACAAGTTATTAATTACAAGAGAGAGAACTAAATGAAATCAGCTCCATCTGGAAAACCAGGAAAACCCTAATAATCAGCATTACTGTGCTTGGCTGGGCTGCTGCAGTGTAATATTCAGAATAACTTTGAATTACATCTGGCCCCAAAGCAAATAGCTCCTGCCAGAATGCCTGCACACACAAATGTCCTTTCTTTGTAGCCGGATAATGTGCAAATTTGATGGAATATCTCTTTCAAATGAATCCTTGGAAGATATCTATGCAACTGCAGTATTTTTGCCTTGCTATGCTGCTTGGTGCATGTACATGTAGTGAAGGTAAGGAGGAAACTGCCTACTGATCACTGTTGGCATGTGTGATGTTGTCATGTTCAAATGAATCTCTCCTCACTGCTTTCAGAGGTGAAAGGGCTGACAGCCACCTCTCTTCCCTGGGGAATCCAAGAGGTGTTATCCTGATGCTGAGGCTGCCCCACGCTCACACCTTCCTGTGCTTTTTCCTCTCCTCCTCCAGAGACACCTCTCTGGGCCTGGTAGAAATGAATTCGCTCCTTGGTGTCTGCTAGAGCTGTTTTATTACTTCTGTAAGTAGAAAGTCTGGCTCAACAGTGACCTCTTTGACTGAGTGCAGAAAGGAAATGAAGAGCTTCAAAAGGTCTCTCTGAAGTCTGGCACCAGGAGGAGAGCCCTGGTCATTGTTAAAGCCTAAGCAATGGCAGCGTAAAAATGTAGAGAGAACACAGTGACTGGGAAGAGGTTTGCCCAGAGAGGTTGTGAAGCCTCCTTCCCTGGGGATACTAAAAAGCTCTTTGGACACAGTCCTGAATAATGTGCTCCAGGGGACCCTGCCAGAGCAGGGAGCTTGGACCAGATGACCTCCAGTGAATCCTTCCAGCCTTACCCATTCTGTGATTCTATGATACTTGGCAGCATTGACAGATATCCTGGCTCCCATGCTTCATCCAGTTTGATTTTCACTTTCTTTCCTTTACACATTTTCTTCCATGTTGTATTGAAGGCAAAAGAAAATTAGCTTGGGTAAAAACACATTAAGCCTTGAAATTTTTACCATCCACGGGCTCAAACTCTTGTCCAGGAGTAAATCTGATACACCTAACACGTCCTGAACCAGATAATATCTGCATAATGAGGTCAGCATCACCAACATTGCAAATGGTGATTTGTTTGGGGTTTTAATTTTAAATAATCTGGTTTATTGGAGAGGTTAAATTCAGTTAAATCAACCTTAAGTGGCTGAGCCTCATGTAGCTTGGTGTCCTTTTGCCCCAAGAGTCACCCTTCAGTCAGCAGAGGAGGTGCAATAACATCCCACACAATTTGAGCTGTTCCCACATTTACTGGTGGCTGTGATGGAAACCAAACACACATGGAAGAGAGTGGAAAAGGACAGAAATAAAACAAATATTAATTTTCCATGGAGCAACAGGAGCACTGAAAAAAGAGCAAGTGGATGCACCAGGTTTTCCATGGGCAGCTGACCATCTTCACATGATTCAGAACGAGACAGTCTGTAATCAAGTCAAGCTGTCCTGGTTTAAGCATGTGAACATATGGAGGAATGTACCAGTGTATTCAGTCAAATTGTGCGTGAAGTAAACATGAAATTGTACAGAAATTGTTAATGTAAATTCCTTCCCTGAATATGATGCTCTCCAGTGGATTGCAGTAAATCCACATGTCCTGTAGGCATTCACACCTGCACTCACACAGTCCAAAATGCACTGAGTACTGCCTCTCAGTCAGAATGGTTTCATGTGCTCCTGCTAGGGAGTTTGGGGTGGTGAAGGATCAGTCCCTGCTATTCCATGGAAAAAACTGCAATTTTAAAAATATTTGTTTAACTCATTGCAGCAGTTCTGGTATGCTGCCACTCAGTTTGTTTAGCCTGATATAAACTAAGCTCTTTTCTCATGTAAGTATTACTTGGTGGCCACCAGTGTTGCTCATCATCTGTGATGGGGTAAGCGAGCAGTGCAACTCCTTCCCTGCAAGACACCACACCAGGCAAGGCTCATGGTCAGTACAGGTTTGTTCATGTTTTGGGAGAGGTGCTTTCAAGCTTTGACGTTGCTGCCCCATGATCATGGTGGCGAGGAGGTGGGGGAATGACCCTGACTCATAAATGGGCAAAACTCTGTGGTTTCAGCTGACCTTCCCCTTGTTGTTGTTTTTTTTTTTTTTTTTTTTTTTTTTTTTTTTTTTTTTTTGTGCTGTTGGAAACCAACAGTTTAGAGAGAAATAGCAGAAGAGTGTTCATGGGACAGACCTCTTCCTCACATGCTTTGCTGAAGGTGGCCACCACAAAAACCAGTCCCTTACATGTCCATGAACCCGTGCTGCAGAAGCCATAAGGTACCAGCACACAACTGAGCCCTCTCCAATACAGAAACACACTTAGCACTGTGAGCTTCCTTTAGTTCTGCAGGGCAGGCTGGACGTAAATCCTGCTCTTAAATCAAGTTTTCAAGAGGTAAAAGCACAGTGTGGGCCACTCCACACGCAGAGCTGACCTGCTAAACTCTGTGAGTGCAACAGCTGCTCCAGCAGTGTAAGTGGGAATCAAAACTGCTGAGATTTGCAAAACTTTATGTGGCTGTCTTTGGTTTTCTTGGCTGGTAATGCAAGAAGAAAACAATAACACTTGAGTCATCTGAACCAATAATAATAGCAACAATAATAATAATAATAATAGGATTTCAAAGGTTTTATTTTGTGTGAGTCCTGCTATTATTGACTTGCTCCTCAAAATGATTCTTCTGAAAATATGTGGGCCTTTTTTTTTTTTCACTGAGGGTTGGGGCCAGATTAATTTGCCATCTTCCTTCTAAAAAGAGAGGAAAAAAGCCAGGCAAACACCATTTTGACTTCTGGAATTTATCATTTGTGTTCAGGTTTCTCCATAGAGTTGACAATCAACATTTCAAAGGTTTCAGACTTCTCTTCTTAAAACTTATTAATAAATGATCTTTAATAGTCAGCTCCCTTGACTATAAAACATCACACATCCCATCAGAACAAGGGGCTTCCACGACACTGAAAATACTTCTGCTTACATTGAATGATTCTTCTTTTCAGCTGTATTCAGACAACACAGACTTGGAAACGCAAAAAATTCTGGTAGGAATCCAAAAATCTCTGTAACAACCCCCCAGGCCTGGGATTTGTCTAATAGTTTGCTATTAAAGGGTTCTTTGGCTGGAAAGAAGTACCAGACAGAGTTTCCCTTGTTCTAGTTCTTTGTTTATTTTTTCTTTTTCTTTTTCTGTTAATTTGGTATTTGACTCCTCAGCACAAACTTGCTGTCAAGATGATGGAAGCTCCAGGGAAGGACACTGATTACCAGCTTCTCAAAGCCTGCACTGATTTATGGCAGAAGTTGTTCCTTCCCCAGCACCTCCCAAGCAAGACAGAATAACAATAGTATGAATAACAGTAACAACAACAATAATAAAAACACTCAAATCAGTGATTTTCCTATTTAGGTCCAAACCACCTCTTGAAAGATGCAGCAGAGCATTAGAGCTTGTATGGAGAAGACCCAAAACTGTGTCAGGAGTTGTCAGCCTCAGTCCTTTGCTGTTCCTGCCTTCTGCTGGGTGCAGCAGTGACGGGGATGCTCTGATCCAGGCAGCACAGGGTGATTACCCAGCACTGAAGGCAGTCGGTGCAATTAGTGTGAATTAGGGCAGGCCCAGAGCTGAGCCTTGGCTCCTGCAGCCTGTCCCAGAGGGACAGCGGCTGCTTTAGGAGCCTGGTGCAGAACTGGCTCATCAAGCAGGCCAGATAGTTCAATCACATTGATTTAGCATGACTGCACCAATTTACCACAGCTGAATAGCTGGCCCACAGCGTGCACATGTTCCTAGATGGTTAAAAGTCACTGTTCACATTTCCCTTCCTGCTCAACAGCTCCAAGGCTGCATATTTCAGTAGTGCCTCTGGAAAGTAGCTATTGTTTTTATCTTTTCAGTGGTTTAGTTGTGAAATTCATGCTTGGAGAAGGGGTGGGGGCAAGTCCCAGAACAGCCAGCTGAGGTAAAAAGCATTTCCTCTGTCCTAATTATTTTCTTCTGTCACTTCTGTGCCATTGTAACTCCCTGAGAATCCATCTCCATGCCTTAAACATCAGATACTCACTGACACCCTTGTAGAGTGCTGATTAGATGAAAACAGCATGTCAGATTTAAGGCTGGAAGTGAATCAAGGCCATTTGTCTAATCAGCCTCTCTTTTCCTTCACCAACACAGAAATGAGAGTAGAAAGCACCTTCCTCATTAACGAAGGGTAATGGGGAGCAAAGCAAAATTTAGAGAGTAGAAAGGAAAAGTGTATTCCCTGAGTTAATAACCTTAGCTAATGCAACTGATTTGACTTAATTGAAGTCAGTTGTGGAACTGGGCCCTGAATCTTTTCCTCATTGCATGGCTCAGCCTAACAGGGAACCCAAGGGTTAACAGCTCAACTGCTGGTCCCCTTTGTATATATCTGTATGACCATAAGTAATGCATATTTTGAGCAATTGCATCCAAAATGAACAGATCTGTGAGACGGGAAGGATCACTCACAGAGCAGAACAGGAGGAGCCCTCAGCTGTCTTCCAAAAGCATGGGGTGGTTATTTCCTAGGTCCTAGTGCCTTTCCCAGCGTGTCCCGAGGCTCGAACACTTAATCAGCATGATTATCATCACACAAATGCTGCCAGAGAGTTCCATTTCCACAGTTACTTCTTCATTAAATGAATAACCTTTCCAAAACCCCGTGATACTGGAGCCTCTGTCATAATTCTTCTGCATTTTGGACAGCTTTTCTGCCTGCTTGGGGTTTGGCACTTGGGTAAAGAGGTGCAATAGGAAAAGTTACTCACAGGAGAGTGTAAGACAAAGCAGGCAGCCCAGCCTGATTGAATGAAAGCCTCATCCTCCTGGGGCTGAAGCCTGGCCATGGTGTGAGCAGATGCAGCAGCTCCTATTGCTGTTTCAGGAGGAACTGATCTGCTTAGAACAGGGAAGGGATTTTATTCTGGGTGAGCAGATGTTTTGTTGAAGTGGTGTGAGCAGCAGGGAACTGTGCTGGGCCTGTGTATTGGCTTTGTCCCTGGATCTCAGTGGGGGCATCGATGCTGCCTTGCAACAGCTTCCTTTGTTGGCATGATCAAGGCCAAATTCTGTGTGAGTCCACCCTGCCTCAGATCCCCAGAAGGTCCCTACTGGTGTGACAACAGCCCAGAGATTTATGGGGTATCTCAGAAGCAGCTTCCCAAAGCACCTCTTTGGGCACAGTGAACAACCAACAACCCGTGAGTGACTTGGCTGAGCCTCCTGGCCTTGGTTTCCCAGCACAGGCTCTCTTTGTCCCTTTTTGGAGGTGGGATGGAGAGCCCAGCTGCTCTACACCTCCAGAACCAGGGCTGAGCCCCAGGGCACTCTGGTGCTTTTTGCTCACCCTTTCCCAGAGCTCCACCTCTGCTGCAAGGGCTTCACAAGCCATGTGTAATTGTCTGTGCCTTTTCTCTGTGCCAATTTATTCTTGAATGCCACCAGAACATAGCACCAAGCCTTCTAAGGAGCCCAGGGCCCTCTCTGTCTCCCTTTACAGCCTTAGTTCTTGGCTTCTTCTCTGAATCACAAAATGTCCCTTTCCCTGCAGCCAACTCACTGCTCTTTCTCCCCTTTCTTCTCCATTTCTCTCTCTCTTTCTCTTAAATAGTTGGCAGGAGGCCCTTTCTTTCCTAACTTCCAGTCATTTTTGCCAGGTGACCCTGTGAGTAATCTCCCCCAACAAATAAGTGAAGGCCTCGTTAAATGACCACTTCTGGCAGGAAGAATATTCCTCTTTTGAACCCCCTCATTATTCTCTCCAGTGGGTCTCCCAGGCAAACAAGACAAAATCCGGATCACCCGCATCCCCAGACCAGACACAGCTCTGTGGCACACGCACGTGGTTCTTATTTCCCCCCCCAGAGAATGGCTCTGGGAAGAAGTTAACCTCTTGAGGCCAGGAAAAAGGCAGCAGAAGACTTAATAGCTTCAGTGATTCACTCGCAATATTCCATAAAGTGGCACTGCAATTGCCTTTATTTTCCAGAGTCACGCACACCAAGTATTTTTTTTTTTTTTGGTCAAGTTTAACCCAACAGGCATTTTAAATGTCACGGTTTATATCCTCGATGAATTTCACTTGTGAGTGTTGTTGCTAAGACAGACCATATTGTGGCATCAATGTTTAATCAGGCCATTCCCTCAAACTCAACAGGGAGTTCTGCCTGAGATGTGGTGGTATAAATCATGAAGTTTTGCTGTTAGCAATTTTTATTACTCACTTTATGCCTCTTTGTGAAAAGGAAGGGAGGATAAAAGGAGAGGGAGAGAGCTTAACTGAAAAATTAAATATTACAACCTTTCTGATGAAATCTGTCTACTCTACATCCGTGAAAGTGCAGCATCAGCCCCCCTTGGAATTCAGTTTGTTTTTCCTCCCAGTGCTCAGATGCCTGAGTCTGGTACTCCTGACACTTGCTCAGTGAGGAGCTGGATGCTTGAGCCCAAAGTCTGGTGCTGGGCCATGTGTGGGTTGGGGTATCAGCAGACTGCTCCTTCCCCATCATCTTTCTGACCATGTCGTGCCAGTGTCTGCTCCATTTTGCAGGACAAAGAACACTCCCCGAGTCTCCCAGCCCCACCTAACCCTTTGTTCTGGACGTGGTTCAAGCCTGCACAGAGTGTATCAGTGCATTGTTTTCATGGGCAGCTGGAAAACCTCAGGAATGAATGGAAACAGACGGTTACAGACCAGCTAAATTGCAATCTCTTCTCTCAGCAGGAAAGGACTCCAGTCAGGGTGCCTTCCCAAAACAAGAGTGGGATGAGCACTACTGGGAACTCAGGGGGGAGGTAAAAAGGAGAGCAGGGACAAGGAAAGATTTATTCACCAGGTGTTCTGTGGGCTGTTATAGAGGAGTGAGGTGACATCCTGACACCTGATCTGTAATGCTAGTGTCAGTGCATGGCATCAAGCTTCCTTTTGGCCCCTCCCCAACACAACATCATAGTCACAACATCAGTCACTATCTGTGTTTTGCACTTGGATTGTGCCATTGATTTCTGTAGGATTTTGCCAGGCACTGGAACTGTGGGCCCAACGATGCTGCTGCTGTCCCAGTTCCATTCAGCCCAAGAGGAACATGAGACAGGCTGTACCCACTGGTGAACCTAAACTCACAAAAACAGAGGTGGAGGGTGCTACAGCACGGTTTCCCTGAGCAAAACTACGCTAGATCAGGCAGAAGTAAAATCCAGTCTTAAGAGTGAGAGTATTTGAAAAGGCAAAGCCACGTATCTAGTGAGGTGAGAAATGCACCTCATAAAGAGCATGAAGTGCCCAAAAAGAATAGGTGCATCATGAGAGTATTTTCACTACAAATCCAACTTGAGATATTACAGCTGAGCAGTCCAAGCTTTGGAGGTGTTTGTAAACATCATGGTGGGCTGAATGTTCACCCTGGTGGCCTCCTCTTTACCAAGGACCACTGTGATATTTGGTGGAGAAAATGAAGAACAGCATTAACTTTAAATATGCTCTGGCAGAGGCACAGAGTGGGGCAGAAGCTTTGACATCCCTTGGAATGGTACCATTTACTCCCACCACCAACTACACCCATCTAAGAGCTTCCCCGCCTTTCTCAGACTCCTGGAAGAGCTGTGCACTTCTTGTGGCAGCTGTGTCAGGAGCAGGGCCCTGAAAGCCTTGTACAAAGCTCAGTCAAGGCTGCAGAAGGTTATTCTGTGGTGAGTGGGTTTGGTATCAGTTGTTCCTATAACTTTCTTAGCAACAATGAGGTGTAAGAGATCACGACTGCTCCCCCTTTACCCAAGGTTTGGCTCTGCTAATAACGAGGCAGACAAACAACTGAGAAATCTTCCAGAGGCCAGATGTGAATGCAATTGTTAAAATACTGCCTGGGTCACTGGCTGCAGCTTCAGCATTTTTGGAAATTTGTTTTTGTACCAATGTCAAAGGCACTGGGGCTCTCTGCTTGCATCAGTACAAATCTGGATTAATGCAGTTAAAGCCAGCAGAGTTGTATCCGTGCAAAAGCAGTTAAAATGGGCTCAGAATCAGACTCAGAAAGTTACCCTTGTGTCACTTAGTAAGATATATTTCTTTTGGCTTCCATTTAGATTTGGTCCTTAAGGAGCCTGTCATAAGAGATATATGGTCTGGGCAAGAGGCCAACTTACCGTCTGGAAGAAACAGCAGGGCTCCCATCGAAGCAGGGAACAGGGTAAAATGAGCTTTTGACTATTATTTTGTACTTTTGTAAATATTTGTGATTTTGAATTATTCAGTAAAGTTCCCACTATGCCGTGACACGATGGAAGGGCCTTGTCATCTATAGAGTGTGTGGGGAGAAACCTATTTACAGTGATCTTTGAAACAGCTGCCGTGAGATCTTGCACTTCCTGGCATGTCACAGGTTAAAAATTTCTAGGAAATTGCATCTGCTTTCTTAGCCAGGGAGATAAGATGCCTTTGCAACAGTGCTTTTAAGCCGTTGCTTCATCACAGCAGAAAGTTAATGCAATCCTCTCTCCGCCTACTCCAAGTTCACAGCTAAATTCCCATTGCTACCAGGGCCTGACATTGGGATCAGCTACTAAGAGCCCATTTGTGCAACATTACCATCATCTAACCATTCATTAGGACATTGGATAGCAGCTGATTTTCCAGGCTTTCAGACTCCTGGCATTGATTAGGGGCAGTCCTTTCACCCAGGTGAAGCAGCAGCAGGGAGCAGGGATATACACAGGTTTTGCAGGTGGGTGTTCTTTTTAGGAAACTCATAAACCCAAGCATTTTCAGAAATAGATGTTTTGGAAATACTGTTTCAGATCTGGTTAAAAACCAAAATAATGTTACTTATAATTACAGGAGAATCTAGCGTGAGTTTCCAAGCACCTTTTGTCCTGTAGGGGAATTTGCTCAATGTTTATACCCAAACTAGAATTCTGAGCACCCTGGTGCGTTTTGAGCTGCAAAGAATTCACACTCAGAGAGAGAAGGAAAGAACTGTGTTGCCTGTAAAAGAGGCCAGTTGCAGAGGGGTCAGAAGGAGTTGCAGTGCTGAGTTCAGTCCTGCAACTTGAAAGTCTGCACTCTGCTCCTCCATCCTCTCTTCAGAGTAAAGCTACATCTGCTCCATGGTGATAATTAAAGCCATGTAAACTTAATTTGTCTTCACCAATCTCAACTCTTACTGCAAAGTGAAGCCACTTAGATGTTGATAATACTCTGGATTAAATCAAACCAGTAGAAGCTACATTTAAATCTATTTAAGGTTAAATTTTATTTACATTGTACCAGTGTAACTGGATTGATTTTTAAATCAAATTTAACCTTACCAGGGAAATTTTCTTAGTTTGCTCAGTGAGGGAGCTTGCCTCTGGAGACATCATGTAACATGCTTTTGTTTATACTTCTCATTGACTATAATGATGTGGTTGAATCAAAAAACCAAGCAAGGCTGGATGTCCATGCATGATGTGCCACTATCAATCTTTCAGGCCCCTGACAGTAGTTTTAAGAGAGTTAGTTGGCTTTTGCAATTTTCTGAAGTGAAGAAAGAGGTAATACTTAATTATCAGCAATTTTGAAAGTGATTGGGGTTGACAGCCTGAAGCAGAGCAATAGATGAAAGGGAAAAGACCCTGGCAGCTGGAAGGGCCCTTCTTTAGAGAAGGAGGAGGGGCTGGGATGATGGAAGGAGTTAACTCTCTAAGAAAGATAATTTGCATTGCTGCACACTTTTTACTTTTGTTTTTGGTCGAGCTCTCTGTGCTGACTTCTTTGGGACGTTATTGGCTCTGCTTCTTCGACAGAACAAAGAGCCTTTGTTGTCCATCAAAGAGCATTGCAACCCATCCAGATACCCTAGGCCCCAGGAGGGGGAGGTGGACATGGAGGAGCTGCCTGTGTTCCTTCCTCCACAAACAACACCAATAAAATTATTGGAAACATTTGCAGCATTACTGAAATACTTTCAAGGGAAATGCTGTTCAGCATTTGTATCAGTGCAGATAGTGATGTAAATACTGACTTAGTAATTTCTAAGGCCTTGGAGCCTATGTTGTGTGTCTGAAGGTCTGGCAAGTGAACCTAAGCACAGATAATTTGGGATGAAGCTGTTCAAAGAGGATTTTGCACCTGATCATCACTGTCTTATGTGGGGGGGAACTAAAGTGTCTCCCTGTCTCTGGATCAGAGATATGAGAATGGGTTGAACCTTTGGAGAAATAAAGGTATGTTTTAAAGATAAATGTCTCAATTTGTTCTACTTAATTGAAGAATTGGATGTTGGACCCCTGTCACAGTCCATGGTGAAGGGCAGAGGCATCCCTCTCCCCTTCCAAAAGACAAAAGTGTAGATGATCTAAACTCCACATCCATCCTTTACTGCTGACGACTGCCTAAAGAGTGTCAAACTTGGCTCCAAACTCAGCAATAGCCACTGGATCCTGCAAATCATGTCTTATGAATCCAGCCATAAACATCTAGAAGCCTTCCTAAGGTTTTTTAACTACCTGGATGCTACAGGAGCAGCTCATGCATCTATGTATGTACCCATCTGTCTGGATGAAGGAGGATTCACTGCAGGATTTGGGCCCTGAGGAGCAAAATCAAGCAGCAGGTAACTTTCTTTTACTTTCTTCATTGTCCTAAAATTAAAAATATGCCACAAGAACACAAATACAATAAAGGAAACTTACCTAAAATTCAAGCAGATAAAACCAACTGAGGAAAGATTCAAAAAAACCCTCAAGAAAATGAAAAAATATTCATGAAAATATTCAAAAGCTCAGATGTTTTCATTAGTCACCACAGGAGGGAAATATTAATTTGAAATAATAACAAAAAACCTTGAAAAGGCTTTAAAAAGAGCAAGAGGTGGAACAGCACACCCTCTGCTCCCACAGCTGATGCATGGCTGAGCTGTGGCCAAGGATTTCCCCTCTAGCTCAGCCTCCCCTTGAGATTTAAACTGTGTGGGTTTAAAATGTGCAGACCTGCTTCAAACCTAGCAAAATATCCCTTCCATCTGAGTTTTTCCTTTTATTCACACCACAGAAACACAGGAAAATAAAAAGGAGTGCTAATCTATCCTACAGTTTCCCGAGCAAGGACTCTGGGCAGGGGTTTGTGAGTGGATTTGACAGATGTACGAGCAGATGGTGAGGGACACTCCCCGAGAGCAGCCGATTCCCAGGCCTCCATGTCCAAAAAAATATCTTTTCACGGATAATGTGATTTTCAGAGGAAAGAAATACAGTACTCAAGTCTCACAGCAGAACTTCTCAGTCATTTCTTGAATGCACAAGGGCTGTGTGGAAACGCTTGTCTTCAGAAAAGAGCTGGCTGGGGACCATAAGCCACAGGGCTCGACCTGACCCTCACAAAAGCCAAATTTGCAGCCCGACCGCTCCGTCTGGCAGCTTCCTCCATGGCCTCATGGCTACAACTGGCAGCTGAATGGGGATCACCTCATGTTTACATTGGGTGTGACATTTTAGTCCTGTTTGGGCTGTGCCAGAACGTGCTGTGCAAAATAACACATCCCGGGAATTATCCATTTAACGCACGCATTTCTGCCCGGCCCACACGCTGGGGCACCTCGTGCCAGAGCAGGGCTGGTCTCATCAAATGTCAGTGAGCGCCTGCTGAACCCCAACACTGCACCAACGATGTGAAATGGAGCTGGGGATTTGACACAAAAAAAGCGCTTTTCTGATCAAATCGGGCAGAAACTAAGAGAAGAGATTCTGTGATTTATCCTACCACTGCCGGCATGCTTTTAGCTGCAAATTAGCAGCAGATCCCTTTTCTTGTGGTGGGGATCCACTCGGACCCTGCTGCTGCCTTGCTGGGAGCTCTCGGCCCCTCCACATCACTTTGCCCAAGAGATTTATCCCTCCTACGTTTAATTACACCACGGTGGGACAGAACCCTTCAGCCTTCAGTCTGAGCCCTCGGCCGGCTGGTCTGGGGCACAAAGCTGGGGCCCACCGCAGCAGCCGGCAAGGGGTTGCATTAATAAGAAAGAGCCCCAAAAACTTCGGGTCGGGACAAAGTGAGACAGCGCGTTTGGAGCTCCTGTGGGGAGGCTGCTGAGGCGAAACGTGGCGGGAGCTCGCCCAGGGAAAGGGGCGAGAAGAGGAACAAAAGGCGATGGCCTCCCTCGACCAGCTCCCAGCAGAAGCCTCTGCGTTCCCCCGGGAAGCACCATAGAAGCCGGGGAGGGAAGGCTGCTGCCGGCTGGGACCCCGCGGCGGGGCCGGTGCCCCCGGGCATCCCGAGGGGCGAACGTGCCGCAGGAAGCGCCGCCTCCCCCGGGACGATCCCGAGGGCTCCGTTGGGGATGCGGGGGTGCTGCCGGGCTGCTCCGGCTGCAGTGCGGTTCCTAACGAGA
>VZTZ01026093.1:576548-636338 GCA_013400955.1 Drymodes brunneopygia | reverse complement strand
CTTCCCGCCTCCCCGCAGGGCGGAGGCGGCGGCGGCCGGGGGCACCCTGTGCTCGGCCCGGCGGTGGCTCCGGTGCCCCGGCGGGAGGAGGTTCCCCCTGTCCGGAGGGCGAGTGCGGGATTGCTCCGCCGGAGCCGTGCCCAGGCCGGTGAGTGCCGAGATACCGGGGGGCCGTGCGGGAGGGATGGCGGCAGCCCGCGGTGTTGGGGGCCGCCTGAGCCCGGGCTCCCCTCTGGGAGGCGTCTCCTCCTCGGTGTGCCCCAAGTCAGCCCTAAGATTGCTGAAGGAGCAGTAACCTCGGCGAGGGCACCAGGTAGCGGTACCGCCGCCAGGGCTCAGTCCCCCCAGGGGCTGGACGTGCCCTGATGCCCGTGGGGAGGGCACACCGGGCAGCGTGTGCGCCCGTCTGCCGCCGTGGGGCTGCGGATCCTGCGGAGAAACGAGCGCTCAATGGCTTCAGCTCACCCCGGCTGAGGAAGCGATGCAGCCTCGGGGAGATGAAATGATTTAACGCGCCCTCCCGTTCCCCTTTGTGTCTCTGTGCAGGAGCCTGGGCTGCCCTGCTGATGTTTCGGAGTTGAGGTGATGGCAGCAGTCGGTCTGTGGGGCACGGCCGGAGGTGCGGAGCGCGGTCTGGGGGCTGCAGAGCGCCCCTGATCTGCGCCGGGATGGGGAACAGCGGCTCGGCCGTGAAGGTCTGCACGGATCACCAGGGGGGCATCAACTGGCTGAGCCTGAGCCCCGACGGGCAGCGGCTGCTCACGGGCAGCGAGGACGGCACCGCACGGCTCTGGAGCACCGCCGACAGCCAGTGCCACGGGCACTTCCAAGGTACGGCAGCTGCTGTTCGCCCGGGGTTTGGGTCCGGAGCATGGCACAGGCCACACAGCGTGTTCTGATCTCTTTCAGTCCCTGCTGGGCTGCCAGAATCATGCTTGTTTTGTTTTGGTGTTTATTACAGCAACGTTAAGCGGGGGCTGTTTCAACCCAAAACAGGTTACCAGCACTACTGAAAGCAGGGATCCTTTTTATCTCAGGGTGTGCGAAGTTGTTTAACTTACGCCACTTTCTGTAAGCCCTGTTTTGTACTCTGAAAAAATACTTTTTTGTATTCTCTCCCTCTTTTTATGGTTTTTTTTTCCGGTCCTTTTAATCATCTCATTTCCAGGTGGTCTTTATTTAGAACCACTTGACCCAGAAGTCTGGAAAGAAACCTGGCTAAATAGGTTACTTTTGTCTTCCTTCTTCATCTGACCCACAGAAATGTTAATTGCTGGGCTTTTTGAATTTAAATTAATTTTGCGTCTTAAAAAAATTATTATCCTTAGACTAGCATGTCGGTAATTGAAAAGAAAAAAAAAACTCTGTAGACAGTGCAGTCATGCAAGAGTCTAGATAAGGGCTAAAGATATTTGTAGTCCCACTCATGTTCTTTTCATACAGAAAAAAATAAAGCAGTTAAATTTGGAATTTCTAATTTTTTTTTTCCAAAGAAGAAGTCACATTGCTGTGATTTCCTTGTTGTTTGGTTGGTTGCTTGCTTGTTTTTCACTAAGGAGTATTGTCTTTTTCCCCCACATCCTGCCGTGGTTCTAGCTCCTGGAAAACTTCCTGCATTTGCTTTAGGCTTAGAAATGCCTTTAAACTGCTAATTAACTTTTAACGAGAAAGAGAAATGTATTGGACAGCATTCATTATTATGGAATCTGCCAGTCCTGCCAGTGATTGGGGTAAACTCTGAAGAAGCTTGGCTGGGTGGTTTGTGAACTGTCAGCTGAACCAGATAATTGAGTGTATTTTATATTTATGCACACATGCAGTTGTCTTGTCCATTTTAATTTTACAAGCTATAATTACTGATAAACCTCTATCTCTAAGGCAGTTTCAAGCTCCACCACAGCACAACCAGCAGACTTGTCTGGTGGCTGCTTTTGGCCAGACCAGCACCAGACCTTGTCTGCCACAGGGGCTTTTGGCACCCTGTGCGTGTGTGGAGCATTACTGATGGTTAAAATCTGCCTGGCAGACTTTGGTGCAGTAACCAAGATGCTATTTTGATCTCAGAGCTGGATTACATGAGGCTGTGAGAAAAATCCCAGTGACTGAAACCTGATCCAGTCAGGCTGCTTTGCAAAAAGTTTCACAAATATGGGAGAATGAGTGTAGTTTTGCTTATAGCCCTGGTGATCTGTTTAATTTTTGGCATCTGATGAATTTGCTTTAGAGGAAACAAGCCATATGTTTGTAACGTGGATTCCGGTTTGCTTTTGAGCTACAATAAGGCTTTTGAACTACGGGAATTGTAGTGAAATCTGGTTTTTGCAGTCAGTGAAACAGAGTTTTACTGGACAGTCTGCTTTCCCTCAGTTTTTTTTACCATCTCTTTATTTTACAACATTCTGTTTTTCTAATACCTTTGTCCATCTGTCTCTCTTTAATCACAATTGTCCTTCTTTGATTATTTTTTCTTTTTTTCCTCAGAGAATAGTATTTAAGTCACAGTAGGGCCCACCAACTTCAGCCATAACTGTCACTCTTGTAAGAGTGACTTAAGAGGAAACAGTTCTGCTCCTGAAAGCTTACAAACTAAGTGTTAAAACAGAAGAGTGCAAGGTAATAGTAGTTGAATGATTAGGTAGGTGACAGCAATTTCACACAAGAGATCTTGGATGAAGCTGGGACTTGAATCCTGAGGTGATTTTTATGTGTGGTGCATTTAATGTTCAAATAGAAAAATGACACATCTTGCTAAGCAGCAACAAAAGCTTGAGGTGGTTATATTGATTCCTCTTCTCTGGCATTGCCTTGTTTGTCAGTGTGACATTTTTAGAGCAGTGGTTGTGTCTGTTTTTATTGTAACTGTAGAATCCCTGTATACTCTGAACACTGTATAAACAATTGTGCTCTTATTCTTTCTGTGTTACTTCCTTGAAGGTATACTGATATTTAGAAAATTGTGGGGTTTATTCATGTTAGTAGTCTTGTGGGGGAAAGTATTGGCTGAGTATTTAACTGGTATTTTTTTTTGTTTTCTTTTCATTCTGTCTGGACAATGAAATTAAACTTGCTGGTAAGTCTCAGGTCATTTTTTCAGAGTTTCATGCTTTGATTTATGACTGTTTGTGTCCTGACAGTCCATGGGCTGGGTTGAAATGCAGCCTTTCCCCTCCCTGATTTCAGAAGAAGGAAGCAAAAGCATTTCTTTATTAAAAGAAAAAAAGCCAGTTTTTTATTGGTTTTAAACTTCATTAGTCTGAGTTGAATGATACTGATAGTAGTTCAGTTCATTACATTTTTATAATACTGTTTGATTTCCCTGGTTGGTGGAACTGTACTGTTTTACTCTTTCACTTAATCCTGATATCACTGAAGTTTTCTTCTGTGACTCGGTTGTGTTTTACACAAATCCTGAAATATGAAGAGCACAGTGGTGCATTTAAAACTGGAGTTTTGGTACATTTCTTTGTATTTTTCTTTTAGTTAAGGTGAAGAGCTGAACTAGTCTGTCCTTTCTGCATGCACAGTGACTGATTTCCTTTGTTATTCCCAGGACATGAAAGCTACATCACCTTTTGCCACCTGGAGAACGAGGCTGCCTTCACATGCAGTGCTGACCACACCATTCGCAAGTGGGACGTGGTGACCGGGCAGTGCTTGGCCATTTACCGTGGCCACACTTCCATTGTCAACAGGTGGGGTTCTCCCCTCGTGTTCCTGTCATCTGTTATCACACACTTTATCATTTCCCTGCAGTTCCCCATTCCTACACTCATAAAAGGGGCTGTGTGAACCTCAGAGTTCGTGTTCTGTGCTGCAATGATGAGTTTTTCTAGCAACGCTGCTGACACAGATAGGAGAGAAATGAAAGGCACACAGCAGGGGAATGGAATCCAGAGCTAGGAATGAAATTCCAGAAGAAATGATCCAATTGATAACAGATGCTTCTGATAAATAGGTTTAAAAACATCGCGTCGAGCTTTTGTATCAGCAGGAGGGATAAAGTCAGGGATTTTTCTGTAATTATTATTCCTGTTTGGGCAAATGAAGTTTAATAATAAACTTACTGTGTGTGGCTGATTGGCCTTTTCATTTAAGGTGCCTATTAATAGTTGGACTGGATTTAATTAATGGCAAATAGAGCAGTCAAAGATTGGTATTTTTTTAACATTTCTTTTCTGGTGGGCGTGTGGGCTTTTTAGTTCCTTTCTAAACTCAAAACACATATGATGTGTAGTGAGATTCTGTAAATAGTTAGGAAGGCTGGTTCTGTGTTTTGGCACAGGCCTGATTTTTGCTTGAATCAGCAAATGGGAAATGTGTTCCCCATTCATATGACTTTGTTGTCTGTTTGAAAGATTCCAGAGGACCAAAATCAGCTGACAAAGAAGGCAGGTTATGGATGTTCCCTATCTCTGGTTTGGAAATATGAACTGTAGAGATTTTTCTGTTCTTGTATGTTTGTGCAGCTACAACTCATTAATTTGAATGCCCAGGAAGCTGAATTCCTGAGGTGGAATCTCTGGTTTACTCTTCAGTTATGTAATAAGTGGGGTGCCCTTGCTTTACCTTTTTTGAGATCCTGAGCTAAGTGAAATTGGTTATTTTTGCACCCTGTCAATTACAGTTCAGATTCCTGGAATGTTGTTTTCTTGGTTTGTTGTTGCTTTGATTCCAAGTTATTGTCACAGATCTGTTTTTAAATATTTTTTATGAAGAAGTATTAATGAATAATTACCAAGAATTAACGAATTTTAAAAACCCAACAAACCCAAAACAAACAACATGACAACTTCTAGGTATTATATATAACTTATCAAAGTTCATATATTCCTTGCTGGAAGGAATTTTAGCAAAACGAAATGCACGAAGTGACAGTGCTAAAGTGTAAAAATATCTGCATCAATGTACCTGAATGAGGGATCTCAATTTTAAAATTAGAAACAGGGAAGGGTTTGATTTTTAAAAATGCAAAAGATGTTATGTTCAAGCTGCTGTTTCATACTTTGGGGTACTTGGCACTGAAATTGTGACAAGAGATGGTTATGTAAAAAGAACAACACTGTTCATGTACACAAACTTTATTTTTTGCAGAATCCTGGTTGCCAAAGACTATCTCTTCAGTGGCTCCTATGACAGGACAGCCCGCTGCTGGAGCGTGGACAAGGAGAAACAAATCCAGGAGTTCCGGGGCCATCGCAACTGTGTCCTGACTCTGGCTCACTATTCCTCCAGGGATGTGCTGGAAGAAGAGGAGGAGGAAGAGGAGGAGGAGGAGAAAGTGAGCAGGGACCTGCTGGTGACAGGGAGCACGGACTGCACTGTGAAGGTCTGGTGGGTGTCCAGTGGGCGCTGCTACCAGACCCTGCTGGGACACACTGGAGCCGTCTTATGCCTTATACTTGATGCACCAAACAGGGAGCTGTTCTCTGGCAGCACGGATTACACCATCAGGACCTGGAATATTGTCACTGGAGAGCAGCTGAAAGTCTTCAAAGAGCACCAAGGATCAGTAATTTGCCTGGAGGTAAGGGCAGAGGCTTCCTCGAGGGCCTTTGGGTGTCTGTGTCTTAACACATGTAGGTCTCAGTTGTCTTTTCATTCATAAAGAAGCTCTTCTGAGACAGGTTATAAATGGTGAGCTTAAATATTCATGTAATAACAAAATAATAGTGCTCCCTGCTCTTGAGACAAACCCCCTTTCTCTAAAACACTTAGTGATCTTTTAGCTTCTAGTGGCTGCCCTGGTCTAACTTCTAGCTCAGTATCTATTTAAATCCCACTAGGTCCTGGAACTCATGGGTAGGTGTGCTGAGAGCACTGTTCATCTGAGTGGGATTGTGTAGTCAGGCTCACCAGATTTTGAAGAAAATAACCTGAGCAACTAAACAGGCACAGGGTCAGGTAACTTAAAAAGGGGAGAGGAAAAAGACTCAGAGTAAACCAGATAACTTCAAAAAACCCAACCCAAAGCACAACCCAAAACTGTGGGCAAAAGATAATAGGAAAGCATAAAGCTGAAAGAAATCCTGCATTAAAGACCACACAGACATGATTTGAGAAAAGAAAGGGAGAAACAGATGGCCAAGACAAAAAAACAGTCAAGGAAAATGGAAAGGAGAAGCAGAGCAAGGGGAAGAGAAATCAGGAAATGATGGAGGAGAGAGGGGAAAAAATGTAATGTGATCTGAAAAACTATACTCTGTTTTTCTGTTTGCACTATTTTTTCTGATGAATGCTGCCAGCTTTGTTAATGTTGCAGAGGAGAGGAGGAGGTCAGGCAGACGAAGCAAGAGAGGAACTATTGCACAAACCCTTATCCTGTACACTCATTATCCACCAGAAAATGCTAAGACTGTATTTAAAGAGAGTACATGATAGTCTGTAACTCAGTTTCAGGTCAGCATGAATGTTTATATATGTATGTGTCTGACTGAAGTTAATGACAGTTCCCTGTTTGTGTTTGTTGTCCACAGGTGTTTTCCCTTACAGAGGCTACAGGTTGTATCTTTAATAGCTGTTTAATAAAAGTTATCTTTGTTTCTAGAATAAGGTAGTTATAGCTGACACTAGCAGACTAAAAACCTGGGAGTACTGAAGGATTTCTGTTTTCCTTCGGTTTTAGAAAGGAAAAAAACCAAAAACCCACACAAAATCATATTGCCCCCGAGTAATGTTTATCTTGCTTGGGTAAATTCTCAGTGTTAAATCTTGTTTTTATGATATTGTGGTAATGTACTCTGAGGATGCTGAAGTAAATCTGTTGCTGTCCTTAGTGTCACGCTATGTTTTGTTGTTTAATTGTAACCCTTCTCCAAGGCACAGATTGGCAACAACAGAGCTTGCTTTAATTTAATTGGGTTCTTGCTAAAATTGTTACACAAAGCTGGCTTGACCCTCTCCCAGAAGCCTGGGAAATTCAATTACAGCCTTTGAATGCTCAGGAATGAGCAATGCCTGTGAGCACAGAGTTAAACAATGGCTTTAAACAAACAGAACTTCTTGTAGGGGAGAAGAAAAGCAAAACCAATACATCTATTTGGAAAACCTGAACAATTCAGAGTACACAAGACTGCTGCTGCTGCCAAGACTGTGTTGGCAACAGTCCTGGCCAAATCTTCCTGAGTGACTGGTAGCCCCTTGCTTCTCTCATCACCAGTTAATGTTTGGAACTGGGAGGGTCCAGCTGAGGTACAAACAGCCCCCACAGAGAGCATTTAGTGTCCAGGCCTCTCAAACTTATCCCAGCTTAAGCAGTCACTGCTGTTGAATAGCTTTAGGCTGTCGATCTTTCCTAATTCCTCCCTCTGCCTTTCTGGGTTCAACACTATCCCTTCTGTTCCACTTGGCTGCCACTCAGAACAGCCCACATGGTATTTTCATTCTTTTAGAAAGGGGTCAATCACCAGAATCCATACAAAGATGTTTCAACAGAAAGGAAACATCCTGAATAGAGGTGGTTTTTTATTATTATTATTTTTGTTTTGTTCTCAAAAAGCTTTTGGGGCCTTTTTTTGCCTCAGGCTTCCTAGTGACAGTGTTGCAATCTGTGGCAGTGAGTTGGGGTGGTATTTTTCAAACCCTGGTCAAAAAGGACTCGGAGGTAGTTGTGAGTTGCTTACAGTAGCCAGCAGTTTTAATTGTTGACAGTAATTAATTTTCTTCAATGCAGCAGTGAGCTGCTAATTACATCAGATTTTCACTCCTCTATCCTGGAGGAGCTGAGTTGGTATCAGCAATCCAAGGCAGTTACCTGTTCTCTGGGTGGTACAATGCTTGTGTGAGGAGAAGAAAAGGGAAAGAAAAATAAAGACTTCTTTTCATTTTATTTGTTCAAATAAAGATCCCTAAGGGAGGGTGACCTTTCAAAAAGTTTGAGAAATGCTCAGTGTGATTTCTCATCCTGGACACAGATCAGGAAAAATTTGGATATTGAGACCATATTTTCCCCAACTTTAAAAAGCTGTTATTAACGGGAATGCCCCGGGATGTTCTGAACTGCTGCAAATTAGGTCCAGCCTATTCCAGTCATCTCCCATTACTTTCCAGTAAACACCAATAGTGTTGCTGTAGCAGTGAATGGAAATTCCTGGAGCTTCTTGGAAGGAGTTTTCTGGGTTGATGGCCATAAAGCACACCCATGTTTTCCACCTTGCTTCCTGCAGTGCTGGCGTGTGGAAAGCAGGGGGGTGATGCCACAGACAAGTTCGGATTTTGAATGTTCCCCAGTTGCTTTAATATCCTTTAAGGTGTTGTTGTGGGTTACAGGAGCCTGGAAACAGCTCTCATGCAGCATGGCAGAACAGAAAGCATTGGTGAGCTCTGGCCTTTCCCTTGTCCCCTGTCCCTGGTGGTTCCGGGCAGGGGAGTGATGAGTTTGAACTGTTCATATTTCGCAGGCTTGTCCTGCTGCCCAGGGGTCACTGGTGAAGGTGACCAGCTGAACCCACTGCGTGTGCTCTGCTGCCAAAGGAGCTCTGCAGCTTCTGATAAGGCCACTTTTCTCTTCCTTCCACCATTTAAATTGGGCTGAGAGAGGTTCTGCTGGGAGACTTTCTATCTGCAGTGGGAATTGTGTCCGTGTTAGGTGCTTTGGCAGCACTGATTTCTTGACTTTCCCAGTCAGGCAAGGTAACTCGCAGTGGAGCAGCCAGAACTCTTCACTCCCCTTCTCCTGCAGTGTGTTGATAGCTTGGCAGACGAAGTACAGCAGCTGTTTTGGGAGCTCCCTCTTCATATAAGAGCCAATAATGAGATTTTATAGGAAGTGATGGGAAAAAGCAAGGGTGGGCTGAGTGTAATCACATAGCTCATGCTCATTCTTCCACTTAAAAATTTCAGGCCTGGCTAAAGACCAATATTTGCAATTAATAATCAAACATGCATTTTTATTAATGTGACTGCCTGCAATAGGCTGAATAACCCTGATTTAAATATTTACTTGTGTGTCTTTTTCTAAATGTCTCTCGTAAGTAGCTTTGCAAACTGTTCACAAGGATTGCTTTGTCCTTTGCTGATTGTTCTGCCTCTGAGTATTTATCAAAATTGTGCTGCCAAAAGCTGGCAGAGAGAAATGATCCAGCTTGGAATTTAGCTTGGATCCTACAGCAAACATTCTTGCAAGAAAACTCCCTTTTGAAGAACATGACCATGAGTGGGCAAGGACTTGCTTCTGGTTTTCCTGCAAAAGATCCTTTGTTTGGACCATTCCCTTCAGTTGCCTTTTTAAAGCTGACTAGAAGAAAAGAATGCTTTGAAAAAGCCACTGCCCGAACTCTGTTTTTGTGCTTAACTGTTGTGATCAAGGGGGCAGAAATGTTTTCTTGCCACACCAGTTAAATTAAGTATATTTTTTGTAATTTGTATTTGTTGCATCAAAGGATGAAGATGTGAATGAGAGGAATGTGAAGGTGTACAACACCTGTAAGGATGAAACCTTTCTGGGGCCAGCACTCTGCATTGCAGTAAAAAAGTTGAAAAACATTCTCTTAACAGCCAGTCCAGAGAGCTCATTCTAGATGAATTCTCAGGGAAAAAAAAAAAAAACCAACAATTTCTTGCCCACAGGGAGTTTGTTAGCTCGTTAAAATGAATGTGGTTTGAATGGGATCCTGAAACTCTTTAACTCGGCCCAATGCTTACATAGTTGTAACTCGAGATTGGTCCAGCTTGGTGATTTTTGACTTAGAAGTGGCTGTGAACAGAGGACCCAAATTCCAGATTGTAGGAACACTGACCCCCATGAGAAAAATAAGCTGGTGATGGGATATGTGGTCACTCATGTGAATTCATCCCAAAGTTCATGAAGGCCAGTCTGAGTGCAGTGACCCTCAGCAAAAGGATGTATCCAAATGTCTTAAGAGAGCCAATTGCCTGTCCTTGTCTGGGAGATAAATAATTTCTTACAGCAAAGGTTATTTGGGAGGGCAAAGTCCATTCCTGTAAGGTTGAATAACCTGCCAAACAGCTCTTTTGGAAATGTTTTTGGCTTTCTTACTGGTAGAAATTGTCTTAAGTTGCTGCATTTATTCAGTTCAGCCAAGCTTGTGAAGCAATAGGGTTGCGATTGCCTTGAGACACCAACCCTGGATGTTATAATTTGTTTTTATTAAAATTCTGGTGTGTTTGGGGACTACAAACAAGGTTTTTTCTTATTAGTGAGACCTGTAACTACTAAAGTGTTTACAACTTGTATTTTGCTACTGCTATTATTCTGCAATTCACATGCAGTTTGACTGAACGTTTTCAAGGAATAGTTGCATCTTCAGTACTTTGGCCTGAGGATTAAGACAAATTTGCTCCCTTCACATATCTCAGTGTTTCATCTGGTTCAAAGCAAAATCTCTCAGAGCCATGAGAAAAAATTAACAATCTAGAATTGCGAATATTAATGCAGTGTTTTTTTTTCCTGCTGTCTGACTGAGGCATTAGAACTGGGCATCAAACTGTTGTCAGGTTTTCAAAATTTTTGAAGCTGCGTGGGTTTGAAATGTTCACTCAGCCCATTGGTATCTGAGCTGCAAATCTGTTCTGTATCGTCCACTCTGCCACAGGTGTCCTTGCCTGGCCGTGGTTTTCTGTGTCAGGAGCTTTGTTGGGCAGTTGGCCAAAGTGAACCAAGTGCTCAAAAGCCAGCCAAGGAAAATACAGCTTTGGAAATATCACCAGTTCTCTGGGCAGTCACAGATTGGAATATGTAACTGTGTCTGCTAAATATTTTTAAACCACAGAGCGTGGGGCCAGCTTGTAAGGTGCTTTGACTGGGGGAACAGTAAGTGTTGGTGATGATTATTATTTTAAATACAGATTAAATGCAGATATCTGAAGTGTTGTAGCTTAGGCTGGAGTTGTAAGCTAGACCTATCTTTAGTCAAATGAAGGAGGAGTGATCCTGCTTAAATTGATCTGGCTACAGGTTGTCCTTGTTGGGGAGGAGAAATACCAGCTTTTAAGGCATGATTTGTTTCAGGTGTGCCTCAGGCTGAGAGGAATTGTGCCCTAGATCACACTGACTGTAAGGGGGCTATCTTAGATGCAGAAATCTGCACCAATTTAGATGAGATTATGCCTATAATATCATTAAAGGCAGATCTGATTTGCAACTTCAGCCTGAGCTGAGAGCTCCTGATGGCTTTCTCCACTAGCAGCCATTTCATGCTGTTTTATAGAAATGCTGTGGGAATGAGGGACTTTGTGACAGTCAGAGCCTGTCCTGGGCTTTGCTGTTGGCTCTGCTGCAGGCTCAGTCTGTGGCATCTGGTAGATTGTTTAACCTGTTAATATTTCCTTTTCCATGCAAGACTGAGAATGCTGTGCTATTGTTCTCACCTGCTTAAATTGGTGATGGGGAGGAAGGTGCATGGAAGTGTTTCATGGGGCAGCACAGAGGCTTTGAATTTAATGGAGATGGTTGGTGTGCTGGCCATCTGACCAGCTCTCAGACAATGGAAAGCCAAACCCTGTCCAGGGCTGCAGCAAAACCAGTGTGAGCAGCAGGTCAAGGGAAGTGATTCTCCTTCTCTGTTCTGCTCTTGTGAGACCCCAGCTGCAGTGCTGCATCCAGCTCCCGAGTCTTCAGCACAGGAAAGACATGGATTTGTTGGAGCATGTCCAGAGGAGGTTCTGAAGAGGGATGGAGCACCTCTGCTATGGAAACAAGGACAGAGAGTTGGGGTTGTTCAACCTGGAGAAGGGAAGGCTCTGAGGAGACCTTAGAGCCCCTTCCAGTGCCTAAAGGGGCTCCAAGGGAGCTGGAGAGGGACTTGGGACAAGGGCATGGAGTGATGGGTCAAGGAGGAATGGCTTTAAACTACAAGAGGGTAGATTTAGATTAGATATTAGGAAAAAATTCTTCCCTGTGTGGGTGGGGAGGCCCTGGCACAGGTTGCCCGAAGATGCCCCAGCCCTGGAAGTGTTCAAGGCCAGGTTGGATGGGGCTTGGATCAACCTGGTCTAATGGGAGGTGTCCCTGCCCATGGCAGGGATTTGGAAAGAGATCGTCTTTAAGGTCCCTTCCAACCCAAACCACTCTGTGATTCTAAGGCTCTTACAATTCTGATGCTATAAATTACCTGAGAAAACCCACATAACTTAATACATTTTTATATCTAACAAATTAGCAAACCCAGGCAAGCTGCTGCTTTTAACTTTCACTTTGGCATTGATACACCCACTTAAATGTAGAAATGAAGCAGCATAACCTAATGTACCATTAATGCAGAGCGGCACTTACCTGCAGGAGGTTATAATTTAGTGTTTTTCCTTGCTCAGTGGGCGGGTTGATGCTGCTAGCAAGATGTCTAAAAAAGAAATGCAATGACTCGGCCACCAACCACGCAGCAGGATCACAACTCAAAGCATCCTCTTCCATTTAGCAGGTGATTGTGACAATGCTCTTCGTGCCCATTCAGGGGGAGCCTGGAATTTAAAAGCCCTTCCACAGGCTAATTTGTGGTTCTTGGTATTGTTAGTGCTGCTGGCCATTTGTTCTCTCTCCTCATGGAGATGCCATATTAATGCTGTTGCTAAAACAGCTTAAAAGTAATAGGAAGTGACATTTGAAAGTGCTGCTGGCTTTTTACAGTGGTTTGTGCTTTACAAGCTCCTGGCGTGCAGCTATGAAATCTCTCCCATGGGCCAGGTTCTGCTGGGAGGAAGTGTGGCATGTCCTGCTCCAGCTGGGAGCCTCTTGGTCTGCCTGCACATATTTCTTGTGTGGGTTATCACAGTCCCATCACTGTGGTGCTCCATATCTTAATATACCTCCTGTTTCATGTTGTAACACAGCACAGTGTTTTGTACAAAGATCACGTCTGATGCCTTTTGGGAATGGGATCATTCCTTTTTGGATTGGGAGCAGAGATGGAAGAGCATGAACAACATTCCAGCCTTACAGATACAGCGTGTGCAGAGTGGGGACCAAAGGTTATAATTATCTAAGATGGCAGAAAAACCAACCCTTCAAAGTGCCCTATGAGCAAGACCATGGCAAGTTGATTTGTCATTTGTTGGTTTCCTGGAGATACCAGAGAAGCATCAGGGATCTGTGCACTACTGGTCATTCAAACCTTCTGATTTGTGTTTCTGGGGGTCAAACCATTCATTACTCCTTGGGGAAATTCCACTTCTTGGTGGGGGGTCAGGGTTGTCCCCTCCTGTCTCTCCATCCCTGTGATACAGAGGTTGCTGCAAGTCCATAAAACTTACCTCGAGCCACAGCTGGGTGTTGCAGTGACTGGCTGCCTTCAGCAGGAGTTGGGCTCTGCATAACAATGGCTGTGAAAACCTTCAGCTTGATTTCTTTACACAGACAGAGAATGCCAGATTTTTCTATGTACTATGGAGATTTTCCTTGCTGAGCTTCCAGGCTTTGTATAGTTTGCTAACTGTGCACTGGTTGGTTTTTTAGCCTTGCACAGGTCAGTTATTTTCTCTCTGTCTCTGTTCCCCAACTGCAACCCTTCCTTTCATCATTCCCTATCCTGGCTGTGTGGAACAAACCCCATCCTCCCCACCAGTGAGTTCTCACCATGTGCAGAATGGCTGGTGTAATGAGGGGTAACACACAGCAGAAGACAATCTGCTTGAAGATGTTCAGAAACTTGTGTCAGGATGGTTAATTATTTGATCATTCAATAACAGTCTAAAAAGGCTTGTGGAAATGCAGATACGGAACAGTTTCAAGGCAGAGTTAGTGTTTCTAAGTACTTGTGCACAGTGATCATACTAAACATAAACCCTGATTTATGGTCTGTAGGATTTTAGTTTCAATTTACTTTTTTCTTTATTTTGTTATTCAAAATAGATCTGATTTTTTTTTTGTAATTAAAGCTTAACAATCTGTTAAGAGTTCTTGTCAAATATACTTTGCAGAAATGGCACTGCTGGGGGTTTTTTTGAGGCTTCAGTAATGTAACTGATTATGGAAGTGGGGTTAGCCTTGTTAAGCTCACTGAAATCCTGCCTGCTGGCACAAGCAGATAGGCTAAGCTTTAATGTTCTGAAAGCTGGGGGCTGTTTTTAAGACCCAGAAGTCAGTGGGAGATGGGACCGTGAAGAACTCAAGGTTGGTTTGCTCACCACTCCTCTGTTTCAAGGTGCAGCTTGTTGCTCTGTTGAGCTGGAAACTGACTTGGTATGAGTCCCTTCAGTGCAGTTGTGTCTCGAAGGTCCCTGAGAGGCCCTTGCTGATGTGTTTTTCTCTGCCCTCAGCTGGTGAATCGCCACCTGTACTCGGGGAGCGCGGACAGGACAGTGAAGTGCTGGTTTGTAGACACTGGGGAGCGGATCCAGACCTACAAGGCTCACAAGCACAGCGTTAGCACTTTGAAATACCACGCTGGCATCTGTAAGTTGCCTTTCCTGTGTTCTCCAGCCCCCTGTCTCCTTTTCAATGTTAGTCTTTGACTGAAGTCTGTTACTGGAGAATAATTTTGGATGCTTGTGACGTCACTTTTTTTCAACTCCAGCATGTTACCTTCAGTACCGAACTGCTGCACCACTCCTTGTGGGAAGCTTAGACTTTCCCTCCCTTTTCCACCTCCTTCTTCTCACAAATGAAGAGGCAGTTGTTTTGTCTCTGTTACCAAGGGAAGTGGCTGAAATCCTGAGCTGTCTGTGGGGGTTGTTTGTGTTGCTGTGGTTTAACCTCACTAGTCTGGTGTCTGTCACCTGCTTCTGCTGCGTGCTGGGGACAGCAAGTGCTGCTGCTGGACACACAGCCCTGTGCCTGCCTCTGCTACCCTGTAGGCACTGTGTAACACCCTGTCCTGAACCAGAATCACACCTCAGATGCTCACTGCTCCTTTCTAGCTGTTAGGCTTCCTGTTCAGGCTCTGACCATCTCCTAAACTCATTTTCCACAAGTTCTTTTCCTGTTATCTGTCCTCATTCATGGATTTGTTCCCCAAATCACTTTTCTCCAGTAGCCAAGCAGTAATGCTCAGGACTCAGCTCTCCTACTTTCAGTCCTCCTGTTTACAGTGGTTCCTGTACATCAGTGTCTATTGCTGACATAACAGTATTTTCTGATCATCAAACCTCCCTCTTTAAATCCCTCTCTGTGCTGGCTTTCCTTCTGCACATCTGGGTTTGGGTTGCAAGACAGCAGCACCTCTGTTTTTATCAGTGAACCTCTCCCTCTGCCATCCTGGTCTTATCCTGCCTCTGGTGTTTGACCTGATGTATCTTCACTTGCTTCCCTAAAAAGAACTTCACTCCTACCCTGAGAGAGATGGCCATGGCTGCCTTAAACTAACCTAGACATTCACAGCTTTCCTGATTCTGATTTCTGCACTTCAGCTATGAAGTGAACACATCACACCAAACGAGTGGTTGCTATCTGGGCCTTGATCTCTCTTTTGGCAGCTCCTCAGTGTGATGGTGATAAATGGCTGACAGATGCAAGATGGTGCACGTTAGCATGGAGTTGTACCTGCACAGTTTAGTGGCAGTTGTCTGGCACCATTCTTGCCTGACTACATTTATAACCCAGTAACTGAACTGATTTCTTAATTATGTTTGGAAACTTAGCCTGTAACCAGGCCCAGAGGTAGAATTTTATTTTAGTTAGGAAACCTTTCTTGGTCTTCCTTTCAACATGAGTCCCACATCACTGCTTTTCTCCAGTAAAATATTTATTTGTAATTTATGGTTATTTCAGCTCTCCTCACCTACATGGCAGAATTACCCCATTCTTCCCTACCTGCAAATTAAAATTTTGGCTGATTTCAGCTTCTGCAGTTGTCTAGAAGGCTGAAACGGAAGGGGAAAGGGTTTGAACTTACACTGCACCTTGAAGTTATTATTGCTCCAAGATGCAGGCAGGTAGAGCCAGGGGAATAAACCAGAAATTGTAGCTGGGATGATCACTGGTAGACAAAGTACTGATGACTCTGTGTGTGTGTTTTCCCCCTTTCAATTATAAAGACACAAACCAAAACATTGAACTTATCAAGACTAGGCAAAGGTGTGGTAACTGTGCTAAGTTGAAGTTTGCCTGATCCTGTGAGGAACATTCATGTCTGGGTGGGAGATGGATTCTGTCTCCTTCATTAATGAGACCTCCAGAGCTGCATTTTTTCAGTGTTGATCCTACTCTTCAGGCAGCCAGTAGAGACTTGACCAGACTGCAAAGGAAAGAAAGTTTTACCTCAAACAAAAGTTTCTTTATCTGATGCCACCCCCATCAGCTCTACAGCTTTATCTCTCTTCCCTCTCATTCTACCACCCTGTCCCTGCCATACACATACATTACTTTTCCACAACACTCTTTTTTAAAATTAAAATGCAGGCAATATTTCTGCATTTAGCCAGACCTGTGAAGAACATCCTGCTAGTGTGATAGAAAAGTTCACAGAGTTATTTAAGATCTTGTTTTAAATCAAATGCAAAAATACTAGAAGTGTCAAACAGGGAGTATTGAATTGTTCCACCTGAAGGGTAGAAAAAAATGTTCTGGGACTTGTTTAAATGCACTATATGCATGTAGATTAATGAAAGAGGAAATTTCTCTTTAAGAATTAATTTATATACTATGATTGCTTGCATTATTGTGGTGCATTCATCACTTATTTCCACAGTATCTAATAATTTTGTTAGAATTAGAATTATAAAAAATGCTTACTGGATACCAGTGTTAGAGCTAGTGTGGCTTAAAATTTGTCTCTTCACCTGGGACAGATCAGAACTGTCTTTCAAAAATGTGGTGAAAATTCTTCAATATAAATTATGTTCATTATGGTTTATGTCACATTTGCACCAGTGCATACCAAAACATCTCAGCCAAGAAGTGGTAATTTTCTGTTAGAAGATCTTAATTCTGCTGCTTTCTCTCTGATCAGTGCCCAAAGGCTCATTGCCCTAAAGAGTTTGTGGTCTAAAGAAGAAAACAGAGTAGAATAAAGAGAGGAAAAATGTAGGAAATAGAAAAATACATATCTGTTTCCAAAATCACTTTGTAGTGTACAGGGAGTCTAGAAAGATGTGAAAACTAAACATTAAATCCTCAGAATGCATTTCCAGTAGCTTTCCTCAGTCTGCTAGTGTAATTAATAGCATGGGGAATATTACAGCTGGTTCTCAATCTAATTTATTTAATGATATGTTGATTATTTCTCTCTTAAAGTATGTGCACTGCCATTTAAAATTTAATGTGGTTTATATTTTTTTCATGTTGCAAAAGCTCCAGGGGAACATTTCAAAACTGTTCTCCCAAGAGTCTAAGAAAACTAAGTAAAAAATGAAAATAAATTTTATTTTGTTGTTGTTTATTTCACAGATGGTATATAGAAGTATATATTTAAATGCTAAATCTGGGTTAGGTCAACAACTCTTCTTTGAAACTCAGAGCTGCAGAGAGACTTCCTAAATCCAGAGTGACAGTTCAAAAGACATAAAGGATGTCTTTCAGAAGCAAAATCCTGATAGCAATAACTGTAGTAAACTGGCATCTGCATAGTGAAAAGAGCTCTTAATTGGTTCCTACTCTCTGCATGTCTGTAACAGAATTAAATGATTTCCATTCACTGGGAAAAAAATCGGTACCTGTTCCCTGCTTTACTTTGTTGTTACTCATTTGCAGAGTGGGACATGATGCTTTTTCAGGACTCTGCTGGAAATTGAATTATAGTGGCCCATATAAAGTGACATTGATTTTCCACATCCAGATGTTTGTTCGAGGTGCACCCAGGAGGTGCCCAGCTCCCTGCTGTTTCATTTGAATTTAAAAAGCTCGTGGCAGTACATAGTCTGTTCTCTCATCTGTTATTGTAGTCCTGACTTTACAACCATGATAATTTTTTCACCTCTCTTTGGAGATTCAGTCCCTGACTTCTCCCAAAAGATAAGGAATCTGCTGGCTTCAGGCACTCCAGTTTTGTAAAAATCTTTCCTTGCTAGGGGCTTTTACAAAGACGTGACATGCAGGGAGCAGTGAAAATACTGCTTTTTGCAGCTCTGAAATATTTTGCTCTAGATAAACTTGAGGAGTTTGGGTTAACTGAAGGAAAGTGTTTATCAAAAGAGTTTGTAACCTTTAAAGCGCACAAATGGGCTCCTTTCTGGGCATATTGCTAAGTACAAAATCTAAATATTAACACTGCCTTACAGTTTCTGGGTGCAGCAGTCTGATGTGAAGATCCTGAAGTGCTGAGAAATTTTTCTTTGAACATGTAAGGTACCCTAAGGAAACCTGATGAATAGCCAAAATTCCTGGTTATGCTCAATTTAGTTATCCCAGCCCTGCCCCTCTTGCAGCAGCAGAAGTGATGGAAACACTGGAGGACTGAATGGAAAGCTGTAAATAACTCTGGTAAAACAATGAAAGGCTGAGTGCAAATCCTTAAAATCAGATTTGAGATAAATTTCTTGCTTAGAATTATTGAGGCATATTTAGGCAGGGAAATATCTGTGGAAGAGAAGAACAGAAATAGATACTTGAAGCATGTGTGGAGTGAAATGCTGGTGTATGTAGGAACTTCAGTCTAAAGACAGTTCAGTGTTTTGAAAATACAACTCAAAACAAGTGTGCTGGGGTCAGCAAAATGAAAATGATCTGGTTTGTCTGAGGAGAGAATCAAAATGATACCAGCTCCCTTGGGGGCTGGTTTTAGGTACATTTTTGAACTTGTGTGAACTGACCTCACGTGGCTGCTCACATCTGGCTGTGCTGTGTGGTTGTGTGTCAGTGTTCACAGGAAGTGGTGATGCCTGTGCAAGAGCTTTCAATTCCAGGAGTGGAGTCCTGCAGAAGATCTTCCGAGGACACAAGTTCATCATCAACTGTATCCAGGTCAGGAAGGGGTTTCCTGGTGGGGTTTCTTCCTTTTGATTGCTCCCTCATTTGTTTTGTGGGAACTGGTGTGGCTGACTGTTCTGTGTTTCTTGGATTGGATGTTGGTCTAGGATAAGACTTGAATATTCTGTATGTAATTTTAGAAAAGCTTGTAAATAATAATAAGGATAAGCGAAACCAGGTAACGAGTCCCCAGGGATAGCCCCGTGTCTGGGATCGGGGTTTTTTCAGGTCATGTTGGATAAGCAGCCACAAGAACTGAGACAGATGAACTGATGCTGTGTGGGGCACAGGATGGACTCCAGCCTCATGAGACCCCTTCCATTACAAGACACTAATGATAAGTGTTTGCAGTGCTCTAAGGGGAAAAGAAGTTCCTCCCTTATGCAGGCAGGATAATTATAGCATCATCCCCCAAACCACCCTGGGGCATGGCATCCCTAAACAGCAGCTCAGTAGTGGTCTCTGACCCACATCCTGCCAATGGAGGAGTTCCTGCCATTGGCTTAAAACTGAAAGGTGATATAATATATTATTATTATTAATATTTGCATATTGTCTAGGCTCAAGTGAGACTGGCATTTAATAGTTAAAACAGGAGGAATTAGTAATCCTTGGTGGCCATGCAAAGACCATGGAATCACAGAGGGATTTATGTTGGAAGGGACCTCGTTTCAACACCCCTGCCATGGGCAGGGACACCTTCCACGAGCCCAGGTTGCTCAGTGCCCCTTCCAACCTGGCCTTGAACATTTCCAGAGATGGGGCAACCTCTCTTAAGAATCTGCATCTCCCTGCATCAGCATCTCAGTGTAAGCTGTGTGCAGGATGAAGATTTTCATTAACTATGTGAGACATTGTTGGTAATTCTGGCAGGCTGACAGTCCAAAGAAAAAGAGAGGAGATAAAATTCCTTTTGGAGTTGATCCCAAGCACATAAAGTTGTAAATACAATTGTTTCTTGTATATTCCTTTGACACAGCAAGTGGCTGGTTGGGCCTAAATTTCACACCCCTTGTACTGGGCAGTTGTTGTATAGCAGGCGGGCACCTGGTTGTGTTTGGGGAGTACCTGATGGAATCACCCTGGGCAGCCCCAAGAATTGACAAGACCAAAGCTTGGCTTTGTATTCTTCTTTGTAACTTAGTTTCCAACTGTACAGGGGCAAAAAAAAAAAAACAACTGGGAAGGGAGAGGACTGAGAAGTGGCAATCTTAAGTATATTAACGAGGGCTGGGGGAGGGGTGTGGTGCTTCATGTAAGCCAGGGGGATGCTCACTTGACAGCATGGACAGACTGATGCAGGAACAGAAAGATCACCAGGACTGATGTCTGGCTTCCAGGGCAGGACAAGGACAATTGGAAACATTTCCAATAGCAGCAAATGGTTCATAAAGGAAATGAAACCATAGCAGTGATTCCAGGTTAAATTACTGCAGGTTTTGAAGAACAACAGAGTTTGAAGGAGGAATTGTACCTATAACTTACTGCAAAAGAGGAAGAGAAGCAAGAAAGGAAACATTCCTGAACTCCCCAAGGCCCACTGATGATGATTTTGGTGCCTCCTTAAGCTCCACATCAAAACCAGCAGTCTGAAAACAGTGCAGAAATTCCCAGCCACAGCCTGCTTTGACATCGGGTTTAGTTCTCCATTGCTTTTCTAGAAGGTCTGGGTTATAAATAACTCTTGCTGTTTATGGCTCTGTGAAGTGCCTGAGAAATGAATCCTGACTTGGTAATGTCTCATCCCACTTCAGCAGCTTTTGTGATAATTTATACTGATTCTTGCAACAAGCTCAGGCCTTAAGTGTTGGGATCAAGCTGTGTTTGCTCTGATTTTTGACAGTTTGATTGTGCCGATTCTGAGCCGTATGGCTCAGTATTAAGTGTGACCCTGTTGTTCCAGATCCACAACGAGCTGCTCTACACAGCTTCCCACGATGGCACACTGCGGATTTGGGACATCCGGGGGATCTGCAAGAGGAACAAACGGCGCTTGAAGAAGGAGAGGTCTGTGCAGGGCAGGAGCTCCCAGAAGGGGAGTCTGTCCCGTCTCTTCAACAATAAAGTTGGCTGTATGGTACAGCAGGAGAATGGGGAACACGAGGCTGTTGAACTGATGTGACTGCCCAGAGCAGGCTTTCTGTCAGTGACTAAAGCTGAACCTTTTGTTTTCTGCACCACTGTGTCCATGTAAAGCAGAACTTGGAAAGAGATGGGACGTGGCTTTGCCTGAAGCTCTGTGTGAGGAGCCAGGATTCTCTGTGGCTGCCAGATGGGCTCAGGTCAGATCCTGTGGCTGTGATGACTCAGTTGAGCAGCTCTGGGCTCGGGAGGGGAGGCAGCAGGGTTCAGGTGCAGTACCACTGTGTGTGTGTCCTTACAACTGCTGGTGTCAATTCCCTGGGGTACAGGGGTGTTTCACCTCTGGCTGTCCAGTGTCTGATGAGATGTTTTCCCATTCCTATTCCCCACTCCCACGACGCCTGTTCAGCCCAATGGGACAGTGAAAGGTCTCCTGCAGTGAAAGGTGGCCTTGAATTCCATCTTCACAGCTGACCTTCGGGTCAGCCGTTGGCTGATCAGGCCAATGTAGGAGGGTCTGGCTCTGCAGCAGGAGTTTAAAGCAGACTGGACACCTCTCTGGGAAGCTGGGAGTAGTAGGACAGAAAATAAGTTAAATTTTTTTTTTTAACAAAACATAAGCCACAGAACAAACTAAACCTCAGCCCTTTTGTGCCAAGGTCAGCTGTTTGCTGGCCTTGCGTTGTCTTGCCTCCTCCCAAAGCTGTGTCTTGCTAGGTTGCCAGTGGCATTGGATAGGCAGTCAAACTCAAGAGTTCTCCCAGTCTTTTTCCAGGTTCATCCTTCTCTGATAACCACTGAGCCATGAATTAACAAGGGTTCTTATATTTTTCTATTTGCAGATGTAGCTCTTTGTAGAACCAGTACAAAAATATCTAACCACATGTTTTTATTTTTATGCCTTTATTTATTCTGTACTACAGCAAGATAAAAATGCTGTAATCCTTTTTTAGAATGGATTAATAAACATGTGGCATCTACAAAATGACTGTCTAGTTTTTATTTTTGTCTCATATATGGGGGGGGGGGGGGCGGGGTTTGGCCTGGCTGCAGAAGCACAGCAGTTAAGAATGGATGGAATATGGGGAAAAAACCCCACATACACTTTTGGAAACATTTCTTGCCTTTCCCTCTCTGCTGGGGTTGGAGCTGGGCGTGTGTGGAGCTGTCCTGCCTCCCACCAGGCACCAGAGTGCCAAAGCTCAGTTTCCCTATCAGGGGAAGAAGGGACCAGAGACAAAAGCACAGACTTAAGGGAAAGCAGGGATGACGGAGCCAGGAGCCCTGACTCAGCACTGCCCTGGTGGCACCAAAGCCCCCTGTTCTGACACCTTAACACTGTGTCAGTGGGTCCATCACAGACCCTGCTCTCCTCTCCTGCTGAGCAACTTGGGTAGTTCCTACCTGGCAGATGTCCACATCTAGTAGGAAACAGCATTTAAATTATGTGAAATGCCTACCAAGAGGCCAATTTGGGACGTCATCTGCGTCATGCAGACTTAATTCCACTGTAAACCTCTCAGGCTGGTCATTGTGGCTCAGTGACACACGTTCATGAGCTGGTGTTGGCTTGCCATGCAGCTGTTTGTATTTTGCTTCTGAGGACAACACGAAGTAGGAGGCCTTTAGGAGATGGACAGAGTTCCCCAGACCACCTGGGCTGTATTTGCTGTTTAAACTTCACATGCAGTACATGAGACACAAGGGTCTATCTGGGCATACAGCAGCTGCACATGCAGGCAGCAGAGAGAGATCTCAAAGAGTGGAATTAATGAGTCATTATCACTTCTGCCTGTTGCTAAACATATCCCAGTGCCTCCAAATGCATGGTCAAAATTAACTTACAGCTTTCAGGCAATGCCTCCTGCCCTGCTGATCACTTACAACTGCGCTGGCAGTTACATCATTGATGAATGGCTGCTCTGACAAGCACTGCATGTTATGATGCTAATTTTAAATTCCCCAAGGACAAACCTTCCCTTCTGAAGTTGTCGCTGCCAGTTTGCTGCGCAAGCCACTTCAAAGAGGAGAATTGGTGCCTGTGCAGCTCAGTGCTGCCTTCAGTGCATGCCCAGGGGCTGGCAGCCAATGCCAGGAAGGCAGGAGGTTTGGGAAGGAAGGAGTAAATTTATTTCCACCTACTTCTTGTTAAAATTACATCCATGAATTGTATATGTTTTCAATTCTAAATTCTTTTCTATATTCTGTTTTTGCTCTGCATTTTGTCCAGGGGGTTCCTCAGTGCTGGCCTGTAAAGAAACAGGATATAATGGGTGCTGGGGCTGGTTTTCCCTCAGAAGCTCATACTGCTGGCTTTGGAAATCTTTCAGCTTTCAGGGTAGAGATACAAAGCCATTCAATTTTTATAGCACTTGCCTTGATACAGAAGACTGAAATACAAATAATTCCTTAACAGTGCAATCACTGCCTGCTTTTTGCTGTGCTTGGCTGAGGGAATCAGTACAAAACCCACTCCTCTGCTGCAGCCAGTTCAGCCCCTGGAGCTGAGCAGTCATTCCTGCAGTGTCACAGCAGTTCGAGCCCTCATTTCCTGGCCGGTAAGTGCCGGGTAAGAGACACCGGCAGCACACGGAGGGTGGATGCTCCGGCTGGAAGCGGAGAGCGCGGCCACTTCCCTGCTCCCAGCGGCTCCACACGGGGCCTGGGCTCCCTCTACCGAGAGCGTGAAGTCATGGAAAGCGAATAAACCACGTCCAAGAAACGCTGCCAGGCAGAGGAATTCCTGCTCCCGGCACAGAGGAGTGCTTACACGGCAGGAAACGGGATGTTATAAAACCACAGAAACCTCCACACGCTTCTTCAGAATGCTGCAGCTGGACACAACTACTGAGACAGTGCCTGAGCCAAGCTCTGTTCAACAGCTGATGGCAGAAAATCCTGTAATCCCCACAAATCCATCCACCTTAAGCCACACACCTGCAGAGGTTAAAAGGAGCTGCTCAGGGCAAGTGGTTACTGAGTTATTAGAGGAAATTGCAGTACATCACTCCCCTAGTGCCAGGACAGGGCCCTCCCTGCCAGGACAGGGCCCTCCCTGCCAGGTAATTCCCACTTTTTTAACAAAGCACAGAGGTCTCTCACCGAAGGCAGAAGCAGCACAGAGTTACCTTTATTGCCTGTGTAACACCTGCAGGAAGGGACAAGCAAAACACGGTATAAACCCATGCACAACAGATACATTAATGTCTCTTAGAAATCTTTCAGAAGAAAAGTTGGAAAGGTGATGTACCTCTACAGCCTCATGAGCTAAGGTTTCTCATTTACAAACTCATGTTTTTCTTTTAAAGCTGGTATTTTAAAATGGTATAGAAATGCTTTTTTACTAAGTGAGTTAACTTATTTCACAATAAAAATATAGTTTAGTTCTATTAAATTTTCTTCTGAAAATAAATGTTTCTATCTTTCTATGACAATAAATTACAATGTATCACAAATGTAGGCTTTAAGCAGAGTTACAAATAAGCAGGAATTAAGTATTCCAACTATAGTTCAACTGAATTAAAGGCCCTTAGTAAGAGATAAGCTGAAGGTGCATTTATAATCCAAACTCAATTTGACAAGGTAAATACATATAACTGAAGTAGATTTAATGGGATTTAGTGCTGCGGTACTTGTATATAGGATAAGTATTCATGAATTATCTGCTCTTCTTCCTCGAGTGTTAAATCCAGATAATCCTCTTCATGCTCAGGAATATCCTCTAGGATTTCATTGACTGCATCAGTCTCCATGTCTTCATCTGTTGGTGAACTAGAGGAACCTTCCAAAAAAAAGCAGCAGCAGTGAATTCACCTCTGAAAGAAGTTGGTGCTCTCCCTATTTCTTCCCTGAGCCCCTTCCTGCACAATCACCTCTTACAATTACTCTGCAAAGGATAGGGCAGATGGCCATTTTTCCTTATTATTTAAATGTGGTGTAGGAAAGCCTTTAATTATTCAACAGAGATCACTACAGCTCTGACAAATAACAAGAGAAAAAATAAGTGCAAGTTACTTCTTTGTGAAATGGAAAGTATTGATTATATTTCTATCCTGTAAGGGACACAAGGAAAGAGTAAGGAGGCAGATCAACCACCTGCAGAGCACAGATCTGGAATAAACTCCTCAGCCCTGCCCAGGACACCCTGAGTGTCACCTTTTCTCCTGGGCTGCACCTGCCTGCAGCTGGTACCTGTCCCCTCTGGTCACTGCAGGGGACATAAGCTGCCTTCCTGTAACTGTGTTCCCAATAAAAGCAGCCTGAGGCGTTACTGGAGTCCCTGTACCCTATTTCAGCAGAAATTGCTTACCTATTTCCTACAAAAGCCAGAAGAAGAGTTTTGCCTTCCCTTTACCTCTCCTTGCTGGGTGCAACACTCTCACCTGCAGACTCTGTGAGCAGGTCCTTGGAAGAAGTGGATTCCTCTGATGGACTGGATCCTTCCGAGGACAGCAGCAGGGAAGGGGGAAGAACTCCCCCATAATGAGCAAGGGTTTGGGAAGCCACGTGGATGTTCCCTTTAAAGACCTTTAAAGCTTGCTCTGCTGACTCACGGCTGAAACCCATGTACATCAGCTGCAGGAGGGGGAAAAAGTAATAATACAGAGAATCTGGGGAAATCCAAGCTCATCTGACACCAGGGTCTGACAGGAATCTGACTCTGCATCTGACAGGCATTCTCTTACACAGAGAAAAGCTCTGCATGCCAGGAATTCCAGGACACTGACTCTGGTTTACTGGAACAGTTAACAACAGGGCAGTGACCTATTAAAGTCATGGGGATGTTGAGCAGGATCAAGAGCCTCTTGTCTAGTACCAGACCAATTCTTTTTCTGTTTTCAAAAGGAAACTTCAAAGCACTCCCGTGTATCAGGGGAGTGCATGTGCTGTTTACTTTTCCTAGGCAATACAGTTTTCTTGCCTGACATCAATTACACAGCCACTCCAACTACTGACGAGCTTGCCAGACAGCCTGTCATGACAAATACACATTACAACTCTTTCCCTTGTGCACTGCAGAGTTTAGAGACTTGAATAAATTTCTCACTTGCTGTTTTTTCTGGGATAGAGCATTACAGGGCACACACTTCCTCTCTACATCCACGCATGGCAGGTTGGTGCAAGAGGAAGGAAGTACACAAAAATTACATGTTAGCCTGAGTGAATTCATCATGAAGAGTGGATGCCAGGCCCTGGAGTGTGACAGCCTGAGTGACATGGGTCAAAGAATATTTGTATAGCTTTGCTTAAGGAAAATCTGCTGTCTTTGCAAGCATAATTCAGAAACAAGACAACCAACTCAAAAGAAAGCAAGTGGGCTTAGCTTACCTGCTCAATGCTTTCTTGGGAAACCTGAAACTGGTCCATGGCCACGGAATCATCATCATCATCTTCCAACAGTAACTCAGGATTGTCAAGAATAAACTGCAAGAAAACAGAAAGAGAACAGAATAGAGCAACAGAGCTACAGGAGTTCTCAACATGGTTGTGTATGCAGCCCAATGGTTGATATAAGCAAACCTCAGCCAACTTAAGTGATATCTGATTTACTGGGTCAGGAGGTGCAAGCTCAGTCATTACAGTTCAGAAAAAGTAGCTATGAACTAAAAAATGTTGACTACAGAAAATAAAAATCTGCTATATTAAAAAATATAAAAAATATTAAAAAATATTAAAAAAAAACCCAACCACAATTCTTTTCTACAACACCTACTACTACTACTGAAAAACCATTTACCTTGAAGGCTTGGTCCAGGTTTCCTTGTGTGTTTTGAAGAGCTACCAGAGCAGCTCTCTCTGAGTAGCCCATGCTTTTCAGGGTATTGATGTCTTCCAGTCGCCGCCGCCTTTTAGCTCTCTCCTCCCTCCTGATCTGCGCCTTTTCCTGCAAGAGCACAGACACTGCAAAGCTCACTGTGCATGGGAATGCTTTAACACACAGCCTGTGCATGCAGGGTTTCTTGGAAGTTTTTGCTTCAAGTTTGAATCTCTTAAGGAAAAGGCTTTTTTTTTATTTTTTTTGTAAATACAGACTGTGCTGCCAGACACTCGTTCCTAAATAAAGCTGCATTTCCATGAGCCAGCCCTGTCGCCACACTTCCGCTCTGCAGATCGGAGCTGGTGCCATCACAGCTATTCCAGGCCCTGTGTGGTAAGTGACAAACCCGTTTGGCAGATGGGCCTACAGACAAAACTTGCCAAGGACAGACAGTCAGAACCGGGGAGGGAGCCAGGGAGTTCTGTTCAGCCTTCCCTCAGCCAGCTGGCTTTTCTGTCCACACGTCACTGTCTGAAGTCTAGAAGTGCCTCCTCAGCTTCCCAAACATCACTTCAGATCTGGACAGCACTGTCTTCACTCACTCTAGCACAAAAAAGTCCTTTTTCCCTCCTGGATCTTCCAAGTACAAAGCCACAATAGGGGGCAGCCAAGCCTGGGAGTGACAGCTTGGTGCTGGTGGTTTATTCCCACATGGAGCACTGCTGAGTAGCAAACACTGGTGCAAAGCCTTCCCATGTGCCCCTGTGGTACAACCACAGGTCTTTGGTGCTCTCATCCCATCTGTTTTGAGACAGAGCTTCCCTTGTTAATGCATTAAGTTTTGGTTTCAAACTTGTGCCAACACGTCCAACTGCCAGCTACCGACAGTGCTGAAGTGGGATAATCCAAGTCCTTAATTTAGCACCATGCTGCTCTGGCCATACAACACAATCCTCACGGACACCCCAGCTCAGATAATCCATGACTTAATGCTCTGATTGCCCCTACCTCTCTCCTGTTGGTGATCAGATTGGCAGCATGCTCCACATTCCCGTGGCATGCTCGCAGGGCAAGGCGAGCTTCCTGCTCCGAGAATCCCAGGAGTGACAGGCGATCCACTTTGTCAGGATCTATGGACAGCTCTCCATATAAAGAAGACGCCTGGATATGGAAAGAGCAAAATACCACCACTTACACTGTTAAATACAAAAAAAAAAAGCCTCCCTGCTTCTCTGAGTAAGCAAAGGACAGGTGCAAGATGGAACCCAAACTGAGGGGCTGGAGTGAAGGACTCCAGAGTTTAAAGCTGTCTTACCTTCTGAATGTACTCTGCAGCCTCCTTTTCTCTGCCACTGTGGTAGTGCCCGATCCCTTGAAGGAGGTAAAGCCGCAGAAATAAAACCTTCTCACGACCATAGCTTCCCTAAGGAATTGTTTAAAGAAGGAGAGGGGACCATGTAGATAGAAGCATGTGGTAGAACACCAGTTCATCATCAACAGAACACTTCACACATTTAGAGAAGACACAGCCAGGGCTTTGTGACACTCAGTGTGCACACAAGACACCACACCTAAACTCCTGATGGTGTCTGAGCATATAAACACACATTTGCCATGACCTTTTTGCCAGGCCCAATGTTTTGCTGACAATTACAGAACCAGATGACAGGCTAATGATACACAAGAAAAGTCTAAACTTCTAAAAGCCAGTCTTGCAATACTTGAACAGTAACTGAATACATGTGTAGAAAAGCATCCCACCCCAATTAAATCAAACCCAGCATACTTTGATGTCAATAAGCCTTTCGTGGTTCTCCCCATAGCACCTCTGGAAGCATCTCTGTGCTGTGGACAGCTTTTTCTCTGCATCATCCAGGCAGTCCAGCTGCTCCAGACGGAAGTAGCACCACACTATGTCCAGCTGCAGCACTGCATAATTATCAACCGTGTTCAGCAGCTCTGTGCTGCACTCACTGGAAAATAAAACAATTAGTTGGCTTTTTTTCTGGGAGAGGGCTGTTTATTTCTTCCTCACACACACACACTTTTTAACACTCATAAGATAACATGCTAGAAGTGTGCACAATCATGTTGGAGAAAGCAAACTCTTCATATCTGAGGCACCAAATTGATGCCAGGGGAATGGGAATCAAGTGCTGATCCCCCATTGCATTCACTGACACACAGGACTGATGCCAAAGCTACATCTTAAAGCATTACAGTAACAAAACAAGCTGTGGCTACTGTTTAATATGGCATCTCTAAAAGCACAATGGAATTAAATCCTGTATAATCTTTGGGAGGACTGAGAAGCTGCCTCCGTGCACATGAACATGCTGAGTACTGTGCCAGTCTCCTTGCACGCCCAGAGGAGAAACAGACAGGGACAGTATTACTTTTGGGATCTCAAAAGAGCAATTTAGGGCTCTGACAGCTGATAGGAAACTAATTTACTTGCAGAAACCCTGGTATGGTTACTGACCTCAGCTATCTGCTCCACCTTTTACAAGAAATTATTGCTTCACAGGAGCAACTGCAAATGAATATCCATAACTGTCTCTCAAGCTAATGCAATTTATAACCTGGTACATGAATATTGACAGTTTCTGTTTATGTTGTTATGAAAGATTAACTTGCCCAGTGGCAGTATCTGTTTCAGCTGTTCTGCATGAAGCCACCTGTCACTGCAAGTCAGAGCTTTATCTGCTGTTTCCCATCTGCAAGAGGGGGTGTGAAGCAACCCCAGGCAAAACTGACCTTGATTTATGTGCACAGGTAGAGGTTGTGCTGTTCCTTGATTGGGCTGACAGTAAAGAGAGACACAAGGACTCAAGATGTTCTTACCAGAAGTGTTTATCAGCATCCAACAAATATGGCAGCGCTATTTCATATTCCTTCTTCTTCATTAATGCTCTGCCCTTCTCATGGTAACCCATTGCCAGCACAAGCGCCTAGAAAAACAGATTGAGACTTTTGACTGCACCTCCCCAGCTCAAAGAGCTAAAAGAAAATATCCAGGTAATCCATCAGTACTTGCTCTTCCTAGAAAAATACCACTGTATCAGTTCTGTAAGACCAGTGCTATTTCACACTGTTCTCCCAACTGCTAATGTCAGATATTGTCCAGTTAAAAGCAATGGATGTTACTGGCACATGAAATGCTGCACCAAGCTTACTTAAAGTATGCAACCCCAGAGAGATTTTCAATGATGAGTGATACAAAGCTCAGCATTTTTCTGGGTACTGCACTTCCTAACAGCACCAAATTTGTTTTGCTTTTTCAACTATCTTGCAAAACTTAAAAATTCACGTCCTGAAAAACCTCAGCACTGAAAATTAAATTTTGTTTGTGTCAGGAAAACACTCCTGCAGTATAACAAATGGAAATGCAATAATAATTCTGGATAGAAACAACCTGCAATATTTCCTCTGACCCTTGATCAATACTGATGAAATCTCATTCACTTGAACACTGCATGCTTTAACTCTTCAGGTGTATTACTATGTACAGCACTTCATCAGAACAGCATGCACTGTGGGAGTGAACAGTGTCACCCCCATCATCCAGAGACTTCAAGTGATGCAGAAATCACAGCAGGCCTCAGGAGAGGCTGGAGCAGCAGTTGGCACACACTGGCTCATTTCTTCACATTTTTGTTACTGGGTGTAATTCCAAGTATTTGTAAAATTTTTACATGCACCCGGCCAAAGCTATTTTCAGTTGAGAATTTAAAACTTTCTTGAATGGTGAAGAAATTTAAGTTTGAAAGGGGACACAGTGAAAAAGATTTAAACTATTTTAACAGAGTCCAATTTAGAGAGACTCATCAAGTTTCCAAATGGAAATAAGACCTAAGAAACAAGTTACTTTCATGCCTTTCTAGGACACCTAAAATTTATAATAGGCATTAAGATACAACAAAATTAAACCCCAAAGTAAGATATAGACCACACAAGGGTCAGTGCAAGATTAGACCTGCAATGAGATCAGCAGAGGTTGTCTCCAGGTAACTGAAATATTCCCCACTATAGAGTTTTACTTCAATTGTATTTCAAAATTATTTGTATTAAACAAACATCTAGTGGACACAGCATTACATTCCCAGAAAGTCTGGCTGTATTTCAACCCCGTATTTTAAATGTTTCACAGCTCAAGCTTTAAAAAGCCATCTTAGTAGCACTGTAAGATGCTTTCACCTACCTTTTTAGCTTGAGGAGGAATCTGAATTGACCTTCCAGTTTGATTAGCTATATCTAGGTATGGAACAGAGTCTGGATCCAAGTACTCCTCTGAAAGATATAAAAAGTTTGAATTTTAAACACCACCTTCAACAGAGCTACTCTGCTACCATAAGATTATGTAAGTACATTGTTAAAGAAAACAGCAAACAACAACAAAAAAAATCAGAATTACATAAAAAGGCTGCATGTGTCTTTTTCTGGACATACCAACCAACAGTGGCTCTGGCCAGGTAAACATGAGGAACTTCTAGAAAGGTCACTGTGGAAAAGGCCTTGTGCATGCAGAAATTTAGACACAATATTAAAAGTTATACGAATTATAAAGAAGGTTTTTTTGTAGAAGACAAAACACCTACATTTTACACAACATAGAATTTGAAATGCTTTATCAACTAAAGCACAGAATATTTAAAAAATAGAACTGAGCACAGCTGATAAAGTTGGATAAAAATACAGCTCAGTATTTTCCTTCTCCACATCTTCAATGCTTATAACCAAACTATCAATTTTGTTTTCATCTTCATTTGATTTACAATGAAAAGATTATTTTCCTGTAAACAAAAGACAGTTAAGGAAGAATTTGTTGAGATTAAAAGCTTCTGCCCTGTGGTTTCTCTCAGTTGAAACAAAAGGGTTGTTAAACCCTTACCACACTTCTCACAGAACCCTCAGCCTGGGAGCCATTACAGACTCTGCTCTGTACTCTGGCACTGCCTGTAACTGACAGTGGCAAAAACCATGAAGAGACCCTTCTCAGGAATCAAAATTTGGGGTCTAAATCACCCCTTAAGTCCCAAAAAGCAAACACTTCTGTCATGTGTTCAAAATCTGATATTATGGTAAGAAACCACCAGTCACCAGCTTTGAAGCTTTGTTGGGTGTTTCTGCATTTGGCAGGAATTTGATACCTGCTCAGCTCCACAGCTCCTTGCTTGTGGATTTGCGAAACAATGGAATAGAGAAGTGATTTAAACTCACCACCAAGCACTGCAGCTCACAAACACAACCTCATTTTGAAGGATTATTACTGTTAAATGAACTACATCCCTTTAACTTAATCCACAGTTGCCAGGAATCAACATCCAAGGGAATGAGAACACCACAGCCACGCTGCAGATGACAGTGACAAATGAGCTGCTCTGCACAATGAAACCGTGGCTACACACAGCCATAGCTGAACTACAAAAAAAAGTGTTTAATGACTTACAACACATTATGCCACTGTGCTTTTGTCTACAATAAATCTAAAACTTCTCACAAGTCAGCAGTTCCTTACTGCCAAGTGCCAATTAAATAATTGATTCATAATATATCCTTCTCAAAGTGCCAAAGTTCTTTTGTAGCATTCTAGTTGAGTAAAAAGGGTAGAAAAGAAACTTTTAGCCAACTTAAAATCCAGTTTTCAAGTAGATAGAAACCTAGAAAATTATGAACTGGTATATGAAATGGTATAGACACTCTTCCATGTTGAAAGGCCTCTGAGAATGTAATTTTTGATGCAGAAAAATTAATGAATACCCACCTTCCCCCCAACCCAACAAACCCACTTACCTCTCTCTGCTAGAATTTCCAAACCTTTCTTAGTTCTTTGCATTTTGTCATTTATTTCTTTTTCTTTCTTGCACTGAAGCTCTTCCTCCTGTACTTTTCTTTTGGTTTCCTCATCACTCTGTTCCAGTTGAAGCACCATCACTTTTGCATTGTGTGTGACACCCTGGTCTTCAAGGGTTTTACCTGCAAAATAGAGTGTGATTTATACAAATCATGTACTGGAACTATTGAAATTGCAAGACTTGAGAACTCAGTAAAAGTCCCTGAAAATTACTGACATAGTCAGCAAAATTTAGCATCTTAAAAGTGCTTTTGAAGTGTCTGATATGCTCCTTTCCTTTTTTTCCCCCAAAACATTAAAAAAACACCATTATTTCTGTTTCAGTTAATTGCTCTTCAGGAAAAAGCTGGAATAAGAACATATCCAGGATCACACACCACAAGAGTATAGGACAGAGGAAGTGGGAACTGAATCCAAGTTTCTCCTGTCAGTTCCATGGTTCTTATTCTGATATATTCCAGGGCCATCAGGAAAGAAAAAGCTGCATTATCATTTCCCATATGTGGGAAGGTTGAACATGGGCAAAGCATTACAAAAAGTCTTTGAAAGTGTTATTATACAATAAGGTCTTTGAAGAAGTTTAGAGTTTCTCTTAAATGTGCATTTTCAGTGTTTCAACACCAGAAAAGGAGATTTTCAACATTCATTACAGTAGTCCTTTAACTGATCTAATTCTGTTTAAGAATTTGGATTATTACCATTTAATAAATTTCCTGTAAAGCAGAACCTGACAAATATAGCTGCTGTTTCTTGTAAATTTCTGAAATTATTAGAGTTGCAAGGCATTTTTTTTCTGAGAATCAGAAAACTAGAAAATGATCATAAAAGTACCCTTAACTAGAGATACATACCCAGATCAAGTTGCTTCTTATTTATGATTATTTTGACAGCATTTTCTTGTAATGCATATTCCTGTGCTATCCTGTGAAATAAATAATTTCATTCATGAACATAAATTTGTAAGGTTATACAATATTTTTGTCACAGAGGCAATAAAACATAAAAATTAATGCTTATAAATGGCTTAAAATTTTTGCTACAAAAGGCTGCTAGAAGTAAAATAACATCATCAGAGAGCTTCGTGTACTATATAGGAAAAACCTGGGATACAAAAAGGGAAAAAGCAAAACAGACAGAAAAGAATCTGATTTTTTTTAGGCTTAAAACCACAAAAGAACGAGAAGGTAATGTTCCCTGTTCAGAAGGTCTGCCTGGTTACAGATTTGGAACACTGGTACTTGCTGGGGATTTACACAGAACTCTCTTTTTCCTGTTTTCCATCTGTTAAAGCACAGCTGTTCCCATGAAGAACTGCCCTACAGGGACACTGGACATCCTGTTCAGAGAATACATGCTAAGAAAAAGCTTAAATCAAGCAAAAAATGGGTCTGTTTGCATTTTTTTTAAAATGCTCTGTGACAGGGTAGTGTCTCATGAGAGAAGCATGAAGGGTGATTGCACTTACTGGGATCTGAGCTCCTTGCCTGTGATGAACAGACTGGTTTCCAGTGGGATTTTCCTGCTCTGTAGTAATTATATTGGGTGGGGACAAGAAAGAGGGAAGGAAAAGCATGATATCAAGATACTTTGGACATTTTCTTAATTAACTGTTCTACAACAACATTTCTTTTTTAAATAACAATCAGGTTTAGAGAGTTATGGCTGGACATATATAGCAGTTATTTCCAGTCCTGTAATTGCTATATAGTGCTAAAAATAAGCATTATAACAGTAGAATATTCAGAATTAAATAAATCTAAATTCAGAACCAAACAATTTTAATTAATTTAATTATGCACTTTCCAATCTTAACTGTGCTTTGCAATTATGCCACTCACCTGTGACTGGCTAAGTTATGATTAATTCCTATTAGTGTCTCTGGTCCCAGATTAGATAAACTGGAATTTTAAATTAATTCATTCCCCTATTTGCCCAGAAGCATTATAAAGTAGAATCATGAAACTATTTGGTTGTTTTAACTGCATGGCAATCACTTAAAACTCTCTACCCTTTAGCCCAGATAATTATTTTTCACTACAGGAGTATTTTATGCATGAAACTAGAAGTTGAAACTTGACTTTAAAAGGGCAAAACTTAATTTAGTTTTCTGTTGGAGAAGCTTTTAGGAGCCTGTTCAAGAAGGCTGAGCTTTGGAATGGGCTGCCCAGGGAGGTGGTGGAATCTCCATTCCTGGAAGTGTTCAAGAAACAACTGGAAGAGGCCCTCAGTGCCATGGTTCAGTTGACAAGGGGGTGGTTGGTAAAGGCTGGACTCGATGATCTTGGAGGTCTTTTCCAACCTTAATGATTCTATGACTCTGTAATTCTATGAATCTATGAAGGGAACAGGTGAGTGCCATCACAACAGAAAATCCTGCTTCTCATTTCCAAGTTGAAGTGGCATTAATATGCTGACTCAACTTCAGGTATTCTACAGCTGAAAAAATACATCTGTTCTTTACTGCTAATACAAGCAGTTACATCAGAAGGAATCAAACTGAAATAGACACTTAAGTCTAATTTACTTTTCTTAATTGAAAGATTATTTGTTATTAAATCCGTAAGGGAAAAATGACTCCTCTCCTCAATATTATATTCCTTTGCCCATGATATCCTCATATACCTGGGAAATTACAACATGTAATTCCACCCTCCCCATTTTTTCATATACGTGACACAGATCAGTCATACAAAACACCTGAAAAAGTTGTAGTGAAAATATTTACATAGACAATAGATCCAGAACTAAAAAGCTCAAAGTAAAGCTACTTATGCAGAATTTCCTGCAGTGTTACTCACTTTTCTACGAGGCAGATATATATCAAGTCTTGCAATCCCAGTCACTTTAAAATTCTCATTTCCTGTCCCACGCTCAATTGCTTTACACCGTATTTCTTCAAGCATATTCTCTGTATCATTCTCATTGATATTCAGCTTGGATGAATATTTCTGTACAAGCTCCTGAGAAAGTGAGAGGAAAAATGGGGTAAATGCACCAGTAGTATGACATGGAAGATGTATGACATCAACTCAGAGAAAATATTTACCTTCATTTCTTCACCAGCTTCTTTTTTTTCATTTGTATATGGTGGTTTCCACAGCTGAATTTTGTCCTCTCTTAAGCAGCTTGTCAGTTTTGCTATCAAATACTTCTTTTGCGCCATTCTTTTAAAATAAAAGCACAGTTGGAAGGGAAAAGAAAGAAAAATAAACAACCCTTTAGTATAGCTTTTCTGTAGTAAGATATTCTGCTTTTCAAGAAGTCTAAGTGACATTTTGGAATTCTGCAATAAATGATAAGTACTAAACACATTCCATGCATCTTGGTGGGGAGGGGAAACTGAGGCCAAACTATGAGAAAAAATGGGGAAAAAAATTATTGAAAAGAGGTTAAAATTTGGATTGGAGTAGGGATAACTTAGAAGGGCCCTGCCATTTCAAGACAAATTAAACCTCTTCCTATGCCCTAATGTGAACTGGGATTGCAGAAAATGTCAAAACATCAAAATTGACAATTCAGTTGTTCTGCCCTGCTCTGGATGGAGCTGCTCAATCCACCACTTCTGATTCAGCTTGAAGAAAACAGAAAACTGAGTTAATCAGCATGTCCCTGGGAAAAAAAACAAAACCCAAACACCCCCAAAAGCAGGGAAGGTGCACAGAGGGCAAAGAAAGGGTGCAGAGATCTTAACTGAAGAAAAAAAATTGGTGCATGATAAAACATGGGAGACTTGTGGCTCTTGGACACCTGGAAAATCATATGGAGAATGTTCTAATTTATACAGAAAAGCATTTAAAATGTTGGCATACATGCACTAAGGTGGGCATGAAATTCAATTAATCAGTTTCACTTTCCTTTCAGAGTGGTTTCCATCTTTCATTCTTGTATATTGGCACACAGCTCTCGAGAGCTCACCCAGTTTCAAAAACTCCTCCTGGCTCACAAAAACGCTATTGAGGGGGAAAAAAAAGCAGGCAAATATCCAATATGTGCTAAGTTGACTGGTCAGCCTTACCTCAAGCCCAGCTTTATTGAGCTACAAACAATTCCCTGGAAGCTGCAGTGACAACAATCCCCTCTGATCATGACTCAGAGGGATCAGCTGGATAAGGGGATGCTTTAACAATCCTTCCAGTTGGATTGCTGTAATTTGCACAGTGTCTGTCAAAACCAGCAGAGACAAACACACATTCTTTTTCCTGTTGCGATGCCTCTGCTATTATTTTAGAGCCAAGGCAAACAGTGGCATTTACAAACCTAAAAGTGACAAAAACACTCAATTTTCAAAACATTGCACTGAAGATTTAATGCAGCTTTCCTCCTTTCCCAAAACATGCCAGGGAATTCTCATGAACAGCCTGTAACCATCATTTTTCTACTTTTATGTTAAGCTGAAGACCCATTTTATAGCTTTATTCTACTTAACATTAACAAAAAAAGTTACTCATGGTCACCCAGACAGAATTTAAAATTGCAATCTGTGCTTTAGACTAAGGATTGTAAATACAGGTGACATTTATAAATTGGTCATTCATCTGTTTATCAATAGCTTAGTAAGTTTGTGATTTCTAACTAACCTATGAGAACAGAAAACACCACTGTAGTCTCCAATCAAACTTATCCGTACAAACCCTCTATTTAAAAAATAAAATTTTGCTTTCACAAACACAAAGCCTATGATTTTATATGCAACCTTTCTAACACTTCAGATAAATTCCATCACACCATCCCTAACTTGCATGAGAATCCATAGCAAAAACACTTGTGACTTAGTCTTCCATCAGCCAACAAACGCCACAAGTTCTCCTGATGCAATTTCACTTTCGGTATGAGTTTAAAGGGACTTTCTCAAAACTCATTTGAGTAAACAACCGGTGGTATTTCCCCAGAAACACCCTGAATGCAAAACTGAGCTTCTGTAAAAAAAATGTCACCCCCTAAGGCCAGTTTGCCTTACATGTGAAATAAAACAAGTGGAGAAGTAAGATGCGTGACATAACACGCAGCAACCAGGTTCAAAAGGCAAATTGTTGATGGAACGAACAGGGGATTGTGAGAACGGATGGATAATAAAGCAGGACACAACAATTTTCCCTAAAAAGGAGGCAAGCACAGATCTGACACATTTCCACGCTGCTGAAGGAAGGGAAGCACTGAAACAGCGTCATGAGCAAACCCACAGGGATGGCAGCCCCATCTCTGCGGGCCCGGGGTGCCGGAGCATCCTCATCCCTCCCCAGGAGCACATCCAGCGCCTCCCGTGCCGGGGGACCGCCAGTCCCCCGCTGTCCCCGCGGCGGTGTCAGCACGGCCCCGGCCCGGGCACCCACCTGCGCCCCGCGGGCTCGGCACAGCCGCCGCCGGGGGAACCTCGGGGCCGACGCAGGTGCTCCCTGAGCTGCTTCCCGGGAGGGAGGGAGGGAGGCGACGCCGCTGTCCCTGAGGGAGAGGATCGCGAACGGCTCCTACGGCAGCCCGGAAGGCCCGGGGAGACGGGCGTGACGTGGGTGAAGCCGCGCCCCGCCCGCCATGGCCGCGCCCTGCCCTCACCGTGAGGCGGCGGGGCGGGCCCGCTGCTGCATGTGTGGTGTGTCAGAGCTCCCCTCAGTCAGGGTGTGAGTTGGTGTTGGGTCTGTGCGTGCTTTCGAGCCTAGTGAAAAGGAAAGGAACCACAGAATCGCAGCGTCAGTTAGGCTGGAAAAGAGCTCTCAGGCCATCGAGTGTGACAAGTGACGCCATGTCAAGCAGAGTCCGTCACTGAGTGACATGTCCCGTCTTTCCTTAAACATCTCCATGACGGTGACTCCGCCACCTCCCTGGGCTGCCCATTCCAGTGTCTAATCTTCCTTTCCGTGAAGAAATTCCTCCAGATATCCAACCGAAAGCTCCCCTGGCACAGTTTAAAGCCGTGTCCTCTCGTCCTGTCCCTGAGGAGATTTACCCCATCAATGTGTGTAAAGTGCCTACAGAGGGGTGCCAAGAGCATGGACCAGGCTCTTCTTGTGGTGCCCAGCAACAGGACAAGAGCCAACGAGCGGAAACACAGGAAATTCCATCTGAACATAAGGATAAACTTCTTCCCTGAGTAGTGACCGAGCACTGCAACAGATTGCCCAGAGAGGATGTGGAGTCTCCCTCATTTTCCAGAACCACCTGGACACAATCCTGTACCCTGTGCTCTAGGATGGACCTGCTTGAGCCAGATGACCCTTCCAACCTGACCAATTCTGTGGTTCTGTGAGACATAACCCATGAAACAGCAACTTTAAAGTTCTAAATGATGTCCAGATGTTAGAAAAATAAATGAATTGTTGGTATAATTGCCTTGTTAAGGTTTAGGGCTCAACATGTTTCAATGATCGCAGACCTTGGGGAAGGTTAACAAAGCCCAGGAAGAAGGAGCTACTACTGATAGTGGACACAAAGAATGCAGAATTTACAGGCCACAAGGACATTTGGCAGAACTCCCAAGACAATGAAGAAACAAATAAAACCAACTCAGTAACGGTGCTGAAATCAGCTCCAACTGGGTAAAAGGTAGTTCTGGCAGGGACACATCACAACTACTGACCCAAGAAACCCACAGACTTAAAAGATGAGAAAGTGCTTATTAGCATAAGAAGCAAAAGAATCATTAACCAGTAGAACATAGAATTCTAATTAAGAAAAGAACTATTTGACATACAGCAAATGAACAATAATGCCTTTGTTTGCTAAAATGTATAAATCGTAAATAGTTTTGAGAGTTGATGTGCTTGATTTGCAGAAGACCACGAGCACCCAGGCTTGCATAACTGAAATAAATAATGTCTCTCTCAAGTGTGTAGTTATTGGTTTGTTGCACACCAGTTAATGAACCCAGTTCTGTGGCAACAGCAGGAGGTTCTGGCTCCAGAGTATTTGATGGCTCTTCCTTGGGACGTGGTGAGGGTCCCCAAGGCTGCCTGAGGGACTGTCCCTCCAGGAGAGGCTGGGGCTGGGTTGGGGCTGAGTGTTCTGCAGCCACCCCTCATCTGTCATCTCTCTGCGTGTGAGGCAGAAGAGTGCAGGTTGGGATTTTTTCCTGTTTTTTGAAGGCAACAGTGTTGAGGGTGAGATTTAGTGTGGGAGTTCGTATTTCCCCATCAAAGTCTTGCCTGGTTGTGGGGCTGTCAAAAGTTAACCTGGGTTCAGAAGGAACATATGAGGGGTTTGGAAAATCTGGTGCTAAACACCACCTTAGGCTGAGGCAGTGCTCCAGTGGCACTTCTAGTCCCCAAAATGTCCTAGAATGGGAGCAGGGTGTGAGGCTTCAGGGATTTGGCTGTACAATGTGGGCTGCTCAATACTGTGTTTTGTGTTTGAGGCCCTCAGAGGGTTGGGGCTTGTTCCTGGAATGGTTTTGGTGTCTGTAAAAGACATGAACTTTTCTTTTAATGTGTAACACCAGCTACAAGTAACCCATGTGGGCTAATTCTTTCATGTGGCCAGCAGCATGGTGTCCCAGCAGCAAAGAAACTTTATTTTTTTCTATTTTATTTATGTGTGACTGAAATCATTGCGCAGCAGTGTTATTTATTCTAGAATGGATGGACCTGTAGGCCTGTCCTAATATTTTCCTTAGGAAGTCAGGAAAACCACATGAGGGTCTTGTTTCCAGCTTTGGAAATGGCAACCTCACAGGGTTCATGGGCTTGTGAACAAGACACTGAACTAGAATTTCAGGATTCCAGGTTCCCCCATGTGCATAAATCAGTTAGGCTTGCCTACTGATAAACTCAGAGTAAACCTGCTTTATGACAGTCTTGAGTTCAGTGCTTGAACTGAACTTTTAGGTTTTTTCTCATTTTTTTGTTTCATTTTCACTACAGCTGCTTTAGGAAAAAAACTTGTAGTTTTCTCATTAGACAACTGTGTGAGTGTAATATTCCGGTCTCATGAAATGTTAGTATAGCAACTTTTCTCATAACTGAAACTACTCCACTAACAAATGAAAACTTACTGAAAATGCTCTTTCATAATGTCCTTGGAAATTAAATTGAAAGACTTTCCAAAGGCAAAATGCCTTTTCTTAATTAGTTCCAGTCAGTACAAAGCACAGTAATATGCTAGAGAAGCTTGAGGAAAGGACAAAGTGTTTGTGTGAAAGAGTTTACAAAGGAGTTAGTTACTTAGTCTGTGCATAAACTCACACTGACTGTAAAACCAAGGTTTTCAAGGTCCATGTTAATTAAGATAACTAATTCAATCACAGGACAATGAAGTTGTTGAAGTATTTCCTTCCAGGTAATTTCTTGTTTCATGTAGACTAATTGTTATCTAGTATTTTTCACTGTTATACCTATTAGGTTTATCTATGCTTTTTTTTTTTCTTCTTCTTCCTAATCATTCTTTAAATACTGAACTACTGTGAAGAAAAAAACCCAGTTACTATGGGGAGACATTTCCCATCTCCAGTTTTTGTGAAGCCTACATTTGAAAAAGAGACCTGTCTGAACACTTGCAGCCAGAAGTGGGTGATACATAGATCCTCTTTGTGTCATTGAAAGCACCTACAAACAAGTGTTTCCTCCCTCTAAAGATCTTGCAGAAGGGGAGACCTCATTAATTTCTAATGAAACACTGGGGATAGATGGGATTCAACGATATATTATGATAAAACTTTTGTATGTGAAAGAAATTATTTTTAGTAAGTCTCATTACAATAGAAATGAGCAGTTTTTATTAATTGATTTAAAAAATACATCAGAAATTATCTCGAATATCTTGAAAGTGAATGATGAAATCATATGTTAAAAATTATAAAGATATTAAAGGTTATATAGTCAGAATCTTCCATGACTAATAAATGTAGTAGACCCTCAGCAGGTTGATCTGTGCAACTAGAAAGACTACTTTGCTATTTTAAGTTTTAGTCAAGTTTTTGACTAAGTTTTAGGTATTACTGAATGACCTCAGTGTGAGACGTATAACCCAAGCCTCCTTGCTGCTTCAGAAATTCTGGGCCCTTTCCTATTTGGGAAAGGGTAAAAGTTCACTTTGTTGCAGGCTGGCATGCACTTTGTAGCAGAAATGTGCTGATGTGCCCAAAGTGCTGCAGTGTTTGATGTCAGAGGAGGCTTTTGGCAGGAGCTTGGAACATTGCAGCCGTTCTCTTTGCCGAGACTGTTCCACACGCTTGAGCTTCCCAGCTGCCTGAGCTCAGACAGTTCACTTGCTCCTCCTGGTTCCTTGGTCTGCGGTGTGCCGTTTCCCTTTGAAATCAGTCTCTGGTTGTCAAAACTCCAGGGTGTGCTGAGGCAGTGGGAAAGATCCCAGGAATCTCCCTGTCCAGGGGCCTGCCCCAGGCGGTGAGCTCCCAGGTGGACACGCCATAGGAAGTCGTCTTCTGAGTCGCCACTGTTGGTTGTCTCCAGCACGACCTTTCTGACAGGGGCGTCTCCTCTCCATGACTTTGACCTTTTAACTTTCTTATTAATTAGAACAGGGTTGACCATTGATTCTGGGAGAACAGATTCATGTCCACCTGCAGAAGAAATGCATTTGTGCACGTTACTATGGTGGCGAAAATCAAGGGTATGATTTCTGCAGCATAAACTCATCTGAAAAGCTTTAACATCAGTTTATCTGTGCTCTTTCTTTCAGTGGCTGAGAGTAGTGCAAGTCCTTTTGATGCCAGGTTAAGGAATAGAACTGCTTCATGCTTGCTTTTGCAGTTCTGAGGGCATAAATGGTATCCTAGTTTTAGTCAAATGAAAATGGAAATGTATCAAGACAATATTGATCTGACTGGTACTCTAAGACTCATTAACAGCACAGATTGAGAATTGACTTTCAGTAATTAATTGCTTGAACGCAAAACTTCTTAAGGTGAGTAGGGACTTGTTCAGTGTGTTGGCAAGTGCTGTAATTTGAAAGACAAAAATGTTCTGTTTGATACTCTTTGAAGTTTGTATTCACAGCTTAATAATATTGTGACTGTTTCCAGATGAAACAAGTTGTGAATGTCTTCTTTTTCTTAATGAGGAATCATTAACGTTATAGGCTTGTATTTTATTATTTCACTGCAGTTTTACTATTCCAGCCAGTATAAATTGTGTAAATAGCTTATCACACTAGTGTTGCCTGAATGATCACTTGGAGGAATCTACTTCCTCTGTGAAAGGTATAGAGTAGCTGTAACAGTGGGAGAAAAACTGATCTTCTTTTTTTTATTCTTCTACACCTAGAGCTTAATTTCTAAAGCACTATGAAAGTTACTGTTATAAATGTTTAAGATATTAGGGACAGAAATGCTAATGCTACTTTAATTACATGTAGCAGTCATCAGATTGCTGGATATGATCAGTTTTCTGTGTCTTGAAAATGAACAGAAACTGATCCATTACACTGAAGATAATTTGTTGACACTAATGAAATATACCTCAGTTGGTGTAAATATAGTTTAATGTAGGGATTGTGCAGAATGCTGGCCTTATTTACAGGGTTTAGTTATAGTGACTGTGTGTTGCAGTATAAGTCCTGAAACACATTAAAGGGAGAAAAATAGACATAGAAGAGTGCTGATTATATTCTGAGTGTCTCTGAACAGCTGTTTTAAAAGGATTGTAACCCTGAGTTTGAAATGAAGATAGTTCGAGTAGGATGCTGCCTGCACAAAAACCCAACAGCACAACCCCTGCTTTATAGCTGCCTTTTGTGTCATCTTTATGAATAAGTATTTGGAGATGTCAGACCCAGCTGATTACTGGCAGTAAATGAACCTGTACAACAGGGATTTTGCTAAGCAAGGGCTTTCACTGCTGCCTTTGTCTCCCATTGCCAAAACAACCCCAACATAATATCACAGAATTTTTTCTGCTCCTTGGCCACAAAGGTTTGGTCTGATAAGAGCTATTTTTCAGCTTGGCTAGGAGGGAGAGCCATGTCAGGCCACGTTGGCTCTCGTGCTGCATTACCAGGAGAAAGGAGACTGAGGCACGTGCAGAGCTTTGAGATAAAGGTGTGTTTGTGCATCCGTCTGTACAGTGAGGTGTGTTAACAGAATTTCTTAGGGTGACACCACTCAGATAAGAATACACAGTTCTCTACCATGCAACAGTGAAAATCAAAGTTATGACTGGACCTCATCCAAGAATTAAAGCTGAGCTTGGCTGGCTACAAAAGGGTTCACGTGCAAATCAGAGCCCTGTGTGTTCTGCAGAAAAGCACAGTGCAGCACCAAGCTATGAAAACCAGGGCTTGTTCTCTGTATGTGAGAGAAAAAACAAGAGGGAATGGAACTGAGAGACTGAGGTGAAGCAGCTTTGCATGGTCTTGTGGATGTTAACTGTGCTCTTGGCTGAACTGACATTTACAGGCAACATCAGAACATCTAGAACTTTATGAACTGGTCATCAGAAGAATTATGATGTGTTTTGAGACGATCAGAAAGTTCAGAATGACAAATCTAGTCCAATTTCAATAGTGTGCGCTGGTTTTGAGTTCAAGGTTGATTTGATTCCTTGCTTGGCTGCAGGTGTGGCACACAAAATTGAACAATGACCTTGGATAGAAATGCGATGGTTCTGAACCACTGGGTGTTGAATTAACACACTTCCAGCACTGTCCAGACTTCTTTAGAAAACTGCAACTATACAGACCTTTCTTTCTGTTTATCTGTCTTTTTTTTCCATGTAAATTGTGCATTGTAGCCTTGTTGCAGAGTTGTTTACCATCTGGCCATATGCTGTCATCATTAATAGATAGTTTTAAGGTTCTGGAGTGGCAAAAGTTAATCTTATCTCAAGTTAACTTGGGAAATACTTGGAAGAGATTTTTGCAGTCAGAGCCCCAGTATTTATTCTGTTGTGACTGCATGTGCTGAATACTCCCACTTAATTCCTAAAGTAAATACTGTTTTTCAGCTTCTTAGCCAATAAATAATGAATACACTGCTGTGTTATTCCCTAGCTGGTGACTTTCAAATCTTGCCATGGTCTTTGTTCTCAAATTATCAGGAGTGGGCAGAAGCATGAATGTAGCTGTGTATATTGGGGAAGAAACAGAACTAAATTGTTTTCAGGTGATTTCTTGATTACTAAACCTGCTGTCAAAAAATAGAGAAGTTAGAGGGTCTTAAGTTCTGTTTAAAGTCCACAATTTCACAACTCCTGCAGACAGATAGTGACATACAAAGCTAAAAGTCCTCTAGAAAACTTGGAATTACCATTCCAACAGTGGTGCAACAAACCTACAGTGCTCAAAATCCCTGTGGTTACATGGAAGGACAGCTGCTCTGCCAGGCAGGAGCAAAGCAGGGTTTTACTGGTTAGAACAAAGACCTTTGGCAGGGACTTTAGGGCCACAAGGGACTGAAGGTGCTCTCCTTCCATGAGAGTTTGTGTGTCTGGCCTTTGAAGTTTGTGGTGGTGCTGTTGTTACCACCCCTTTCCCAGCACAGCCATAACTTTACCCTCTAGGTAGGGAAACAATTTGCTGTCAGTACAAATCACAGATACACACAAGGGCTGCCTTTTGGAACTACCTGGAATTTCGGGATAGTGCAGGGCAATCCTGGTGTGGCAATGTTCATTCCTGTTCCACGTATTCTTGAAAACTGATGCATGTAACAGGTGCAAGGTGCTGAGCCATGTCATAAGTTTTCCCAGCTTCCACAGGAATGTACAAGATCAACTTTCAGGACCTTGAGAACTGAGCATAACTAAAAATGCTCAAGTTCTGACTGCTTCTAACACTGACATGAACTCTTTCCACACAGATTATTTGAAGATAGAAGTTCAGTGCAGCAGATTATGTGGTTTTGTGAATGTTTTGGGGTATGTGCATGTGTATGAAAATATTTTTTGTGGATTCTTAGCCCTACTAAATTTTAAACTCCCCAGAAACTGTGCAGCCCTACTTTCTTGCATATTTTAATCTTCAAATGGCCTTGCAAAAAATCTGCTCTGATTATATTCATTATATCTGAAACTTCATTTGAATTAATCTGAATAAAGGCTTCTGCTCCCTTCCTTTAACTAAGATATTTTTGCTATAGCTGATTAGATGGGCCATTTTGTCTTCAAGTTAGCTGCTTTTTGATACCTGACAAAATAAACTTGTATATATGTTTTTTTCTTCCTCACAGAGGATTAAATTCTTTTAACATGAGAATTTCAAAACATTTGGATGAAAGAATATTGAAGAAGCAAATCCGTTGTATAGTTCATAGTTACACTTGGTTTTTTTGATTGCTTTGATCATAAAATCTGACATGGCCAAATGCTAGAACTGCTGAAAAATTTGGAAATGTAAAGAATTAAATAACCTAAGTTCTAGACTTATTTATCTAAATACTAGTATGAGAGATGAAGGAAGCATGTTATTTGTATTACAATTAAATTCAGAAGACAACTTCATTAGTTGTCTTAGTATTCTCAATGTCACTTTAACTTGCAAAGCTAATGTATCAGTGTAGTATTGTAAGCAGTAGTCTAACTAAAAACTTTAAAATAATTACTAGTTTCTTATATAAAATCTGTTTGCCATGGCAGGTAGATGAATGATACATTTTCTTACTTGTTTTTGTATTTATGCACTTTCCAAGCAGTATGCACTGAAAATACTTTCAAAACAGGACCTTTTGTTCAAAGCTTGCATCTTAGTTACCTACTATGACTTTAATTAAAGTTATTTTTTAACAAAGCCCCAACTTGTACTTCTTACTTGATATTTGCTGTTGCTTCCTGTAGTCTTGCATTACACAGATAGAGAAGGGAGAAAGAGAAAGATGACCCAGAATTGCTGGTTCTGATGGAAGCATTCAAGAGAGCAGAAATATTACAGAATACATTGCACAAATACACTTATCATAGACATGAAGAGCATGGTTCCTGTAAGAGTTACTATTTATGTTTAGAACTTTATTTTACTGATATAAAACCTGTAAAACCTTACCTCAAATATGTTCATCTGTTTCAAATACATGGTAATATTTCATTCACATGAAGCTTATTGATAGAAATATAAAACCACCTTTCAGCAAAATTAATAAAACCCCAAAATGACAAAAATGGAATTTACTTCCACCTCTCTTCAAGCTGAACACAGAAAGAACAAACTAGGAATTATTCAAGATCCAAAGAAATAATCTTACATTACATATGCATTTTTTTTTCTACAAATATAAGCGTACCTGTTTTATATACAATAATTTGCGGTTGCAGTTTTTGCTTCTGTTTTATATGGTCATACTGCTCCTCAAGTACGCTTACATCCATCTTGGTGAGCTTCTTACCACCCTCTGAAACCTGTGGCTCTGAGCTATGAGTCACTGAAAAAATACCAGTCACGTATTTGTAAGCCTTCACCATCTGTTCCAACAAGGAAGAAAAAGTCATGCAGAAGCAGGACATTTCCTTCATTGTGCTGGCCGAAAAAGCAAATCAAGTTCAAAGCATCTGAAATCTTCCTAAATGAAGGAGTAACTTTGTTCCAAGCACAGGGACTTTTGTCAGGAGTTGCCTGGTCTGCTCTGAAGCTGTGGATGTCACTCAGGTTGTTTTCATGCCGAGCGCCCGGAGCTCCTGCATAGGAGAGTTCACGGTCAGGACTGCATAGCTGGATTTAATGTTTACTTAGGGTTGTGAGCATATGAACCTTTGCCAAAAAAACCAGTGAAGCACAAACCCTCACTGAGCACAGTCAAGTGCAGAAAAGGCTGGGTAATACTGGTTTATCTAGCCATGCTAATTCTTAAAGGCAGGCTGTTGTGGAGGCATCCCCTCCAGGCCAGGACTTCCACCTGGAAAATGCTTTTCTATGTTTTTTTCCCACGTGTTTTGTGTTTTTTCCCTCCTACTCTCCCTTCCTTAACTTCCACCTGGTTACATGCTTGCTGACACTTCTTGGGGCAGTGGGGTGGGAGGGGAGGGTTTATTATGCCTTCATACTTTTGTGCTTATTGCTGCCTTTTAAATAATATGTTAAAAGTGTTCAGGCTGGGTGCAGAGTCAAAAAAATATGTGCCAAAAACACTTGGAACTGAGAGGCTGGAGACAAAAATGCCTTACTCTGACTCATTCAGAACTTCTGTTGTTCTATAAAATGAAATCAACTACAGAAATGATAATTTTGTTAACAAAAGCTGAGCAAACTCTTCAAATGCATGATAAGCTAATTTGAATGATCTATTAACAGTATCATCTCATAATGAGGGAAAAATTTGAAAAACATGTGGCTTTTGATCATATCAGGTAAAGCATAAAGCTATGGCTGGGGTGTGTACTGCAAGTTTTTGTCCCTGAAATAGGTCCATCAAGGGCCCAAGACAGTAGTATGTGAAAAAAAAAAAGTAGCTAAATTGTAGTTTTAAGGCAATTGTGCATCTGCTCGTTTTCATGCAGTGACACACTTTTGGTAAGAGTTTTAAAGGACTTTCTCAAAACTAATTTGAGTAAACAGTCAGGGGTATTTCCTAAGAGCCACTTTGAATGCAAGACTGAGGTTTTGTAACTAAAATGTCATCCTCTGCAGACAATTTACCTTTTATGTGACATAAACTAAGTAAAGAAATAAGGCTTGGAAGCCAAACTGTTGATGGAAGGGGCAGAGAATTGTCAGAACGGTTGGCTAATAAACACAGGCTAATAAAGCAGCATTCATTTTTCCTAAAGACAAGGAGGAAAGGCACTGGGCACAGCTCTGGCACATCCCTCGTGGCTGGGGGAGCAGAGGCACCAAAGCAGCGTCCTGTGCATCCCCCCGAGCCGGGATCGCCCCGCAGCAGCCCCTGGCACCCACCTGCACCCCGGGGGATTGGCACAGCCTCCGGGGGAAGCTCGGGGATCCAGCCGGCTGCTCCCTGAGCTCCTACCCTGGAGCAAGGCGAGAGCCGCTGTCCCTGAGACGAAGGAGCGGCCGGGGCGGGGTCCGATGGAAGCCGGGGCGTGGGGACACGGGAGCCAGGAGGGCACTTGTCACAATGGGCAATGTGATGTACGGCCCAGGGAAATAGCACTGGGTTCCACCAGGGGTTTTTTCCGGTTTTGTGGGCTTCAAGTCCTCTGATATACTTAGAACTGTGAATCTCCTGTGCTGGAAGTGTAGGCTCAGATGGGTCTGGGGAAACATCTCCAGGTGTAGTATCGTCCATCAAGCACAACGGAAGTCACAGAATCATGGAATATCCTGAGTTGGAAGGGACCCACAGGGATCATCAAGTCTGAAGTGAATGGTCCATTCAGGGATCAAACCCACGACCTTGGTGTTATTAGCATCATGCTCTAACCCACTGAGTTAAAGTCAGTGGAATTCTAGGGAGGATTAATGGTTTGAGTTTGCCTTGAGTGCAAAGACAATGGTAGTTTCTCTTAGAAATGGATAACACTCCTATTGCTTTGACAATAGGCTTTTATTTATCCATTGGTCTCTTTCCAAGATACCTTGTGAAGGGATGTTTTATTTTTCTGGCTGAGAAGAGTTTGTATCTAGAAGGACATAAACCACAGCTGTTAGATTGGCAATAACCACTCACTCATGAAAACTTGCACAGGTTTGTGGTGCTGTTGTGGCACAAGAGAAGTTCATAGAATCATGGAATGTTAAGGGTTGAAAGGGACCTTTAAGACTGTCTTGTCCCAACCCCCCCTGCCATGAGCTGGGACACTTCCCATGAGACGAGGTTGCTCAAGGCATTGTCCAACCTGGCCTTTAACACTGCCAGGATTGGGGCACCCACAGCCTCCCTGGGCAACCTGCTCCAGTGTCTCACCACCCTCACAGTAAAGAATTTCTTCCTAATATCCAGCCTAAACTTCCCCTCTTTCAATTTGTACCCATTACTCCTTGTCCTGTCACTACAGTTCCTGATGATGAGTCCCTTTCCAGCTTCCCTGTAGGGTTCCTTCAGATACTGGAAAGTTGCAATGAGGTCTCCACACAACCTTCTCTTCATCAGGCAAGATATTAAAACCTCTCTATAAAAACCAGTTGTGCTACTACAGTTACATCTGTGTAGCTGAACTGGTTACATCCCCTTTGTGCACACATGGTAAGAGCAGAAAGATGTGTTACACTCTAGTAAGGAAGGTGTGCTGTTAGATGGTATCAGGGAAGTGAGTAATTAATTCCAAGTTTTGTTTTTTAACAAAATAGTGGGGATAGTTGGGAAGCAACAATATGTTATTATAAAATTTATATATAAGAAAAAGATGCCATTTCCTAAGACCCATTAAACAACACCAGAAATGAGCAGAGGTTGTAGTCATTGATTTTGAAAGTTATAAAGATGCTAAAGATTATGTAGTCAGGATCTTCCATAGATAATAAAAGTAGTAGACCCTTAGCAGATTGATCTCTATAACTGAAAAGACTACTTTGCTATTTTAAGTTTTAGTCAAGTTTTTGACTAAGTTTTAGGTATTACTGAATGACCTCAGTGTGAGACGTATAACCCAAGCCTCCTTGCTGCTTCAGAAATTCTGGGCCCTTTCCTATTTGGGAAAGGGTAAAAGTTCACTTTGTTGCAGGCTGGCATGCACTTTGTAGCAGAAATGTGCTGATGTGCCCAAAGTGCTGCAGTGTTTGATGTCAGAGGAGGCTTTTGGCAGGAGCTTGGAACATTGCAGCCGTTCTCTTTGCCGAGACTGTTCCACACGCTTGAGCTTCCCAGCTGCCTGAGCTCAGACAGTTCACTTGCTCCTTCATGTTCCTCAGGTTGCATCATAAATGATTGACTGAATCAGGCTGAAATCCTGCAGATGTTGGGAATCCCCTTGGAAGTTGTGTGTCTACAGGTGACAAGACTCTAGATATGCAGTGCACAGAGCTCTGGGAATGCTCAGCAGGCTCACATGTGTAAGTCTGCTGGAGCTGCCTTGTTAAGAATTACTCCTGCCTTCCCAAAATGCTTGTGTCTTACAGTTGTGTTACCCACCTCAGCTGCAGTCCTTCCCTGCCTTAGCCAGGGAGAGAACAGTAAACACAGTATTCTGTCAGACACTGTGGATACCCTTGAAGTTGGCTTCTCTCTAACCCAGAAAAAGCATGTCATGCTAGAATTGTCTTGATGTATCGTGGCTTTGTTAGACCTTCAGCAGTGACAAACACCTGGTGCTCTGTAGCAAGCAGTGCCCCAATTTTCTTGTTTGTCCAGTGCTCTGAATTGTTGTCACATGGAGTCTACCTCTGGACCTTCAGGCAGTTGGTTTATACATTAGGACAGGAGATTTAATTAACCTCATTACAGTTTGAGCTGGCATTCAATACAAACATTATTAATGGTCATAAAAGTTACCCAGCCTTTTTAAAATTCCAGTCACACTATTTGACTCTCTGACCTCCTGTGAAAGTGACTTGTGCAGGCTGCCTGTGTGTCACAGGAGGAATCACTGGGACAACATCCTTAAACCTGAAAGACAGGCTCTGTCTTCAGAGATGTGCACTTCACTTCTCATTAGAAGAGCATTTAACATGTAACAAGTTTGTATCTGATCAGAAATTATTATTAATTATTTGTGCTGCACCATTCCCTTGGCATCACAGAGAAGCCATCACACGGAGTCACATAAATGGTTTATACCAGGCAATCCCCTCCCAAGCAGTTGCATGGGTGAGCAGCAGCACCACAAAGCAGGTAAAGGAGCCAGATGGGCAGTGAGATGAAGGGAATGAGGCCAGGTGGCACAGCAGAGCACAGGAACTGTGAGCAGGATCAGCTCAGCCAACCCCATAAACATCGCAGTTTGTTTGCTTTCTGGGGAAAACTTGTGAGCAGAGTTTTCATAGAATTGATAAGGCTGGAAGAAACCTTTAAGGTCAACAGGTCAGCCCAGCACCACCACGTTCATTAAACCATTAAACCATGTTCTCAGGTGCCATTCCCCAAGTGTTTTTTGAATACTTCTGGGAATGGGGACTCCACCACTTCCCTGGGCAGCCTGTTCCAATACTTTATAACCCTTTGCATGAAAATATTTTCCTAATATCCAATCTGAACCTCTCCTGGTGGAATGTGAGGCCATTTCCTCTCGTCCTGTCACTTGTTACCCAGGAGAAGAGACTGACCCCCACCTCACTACAACCTTGTGTCAGGGAGCTGTAGAGAGTGAGAAGGTCCCCCTGAGCCTCTTTTTCTCCAGACTGAGCCCCCACAGCTCTGTCAGCTGCTCCTCATCAGACTTGTGCTCCAGGCCCATTCCCAGCTCAGTTTCTCTTCTCTGGACACACCCCAATAATGTCCTTCTTGTCGTGAAGAGCCCAAAACTGCACACAGGATTTGAGATGTGATTGATTCAGTCTCTGGAGGTGTGTATGGGTTTGTGTCTGTGCAGGTACACTTTGCCAGCAAGGCATGTCTGTGTGTCTGTATAATACGCACACAAGTGTGTGTTTTTTGTGAATAATTTGCAACCAGGATATGATTAATAAAATGAATTGCAGCTCTAATCCGCATGACATCAGAAAGTACATGAGGTTAATTGTGACTTTGATGTATAGTGAGCTGATGTAGCTAATCCTTATTATGCTACTGGGATAAACTTGAAAACAGATTATCCATGGATTCTGTTCTTATATCATAGTGGAACAACTTCCTTTTAAGTATTACCTGTTTAGGTATTACTAATAAATAAAAATAAATTCCTCTTGTCGTATACACACACCCCCGTGTTCAGCTGCTCCTAATCAGTCAGTCGATCTTTAAATCGAGTTACCTGGAGCTCCAGAGCCCTGTACACTTCCCCAGTTCGCAGCAGGTGGCACTATTGGAGTGGTGTGGCTGTGTTTGCCTGAGCCTGAAACGTTGGAGCTCTCTATTTGGGCTGGAGCTTGCTGAGGAATATAAGCAGCCAAGCCATTTTCTAGCACTGGCACACGTATCTCTGAACAGCACTGGAGGTTCTGAAAATGTAATGCCATGATTAGGTTTGTGTCAAAACTTGTTCTTTTTTAATTGAACAAACTGCTGATCAAAACATCATCTGAGTGGTTTTCACTTGATTATGCACTGAAGTCTGAAGTGCCCTATTTCCCTTAAGTCTTTTCTTCCATCACAATGGAACCAATTCTTCATTTCCTTGAGGCAAAAAAAAAAAAAAAATTGAGAATACTTCATAGTCCAAAAGCAGTGGCTTTTAGAACCTGAAGAAGATGTTTACTGCCCTTGACCTTGGTTGCAAAATCTCATTTAAAAAGATGCAACTAATTTTATCTCGCACTAATTAATTTGTGTGTACTAAATTAGTTTTTTTATTAAAAATTGTTTGGAGGACCTTTTAGGAATAATTGTTGATTTAATGATAATTAAAAATGCCCATAATGGTTAACTGACTGAATGCACTTCCTGTAACACTGGGTTTTACTGCACACCTGAGACCAGAGGTACATTATTCATGATACTCGTGTGCTGAAATATAGACATGTTCAGCACTGTTCATGGAGGTTAAAAAGGTAGAATACAAACATCTGTGGATTTTAACTGGCACTGAGAAGGAAAATCAATGTTACTGTGATGATCCCCTTTCTTCAGCTTTCTATAGTGCTTTTTAAATTTTTAAGTGCAGTGTTGAAGTGTAAGAAAGTGACTATTTTATTGTTAGAAAATGTAATAACACAAAGAAAGACAGAAACAAGGTGGCTGCTTTTGTTTGGATTCCAGACAGTATTAGTAGGATCAATAGTAATTGTTTACTTTTTAGTGAGATTTTTGATAAGAGCACACACATTTCTATTGTTTGAAAGCCCAACCTTAAAGCATGTCCCAGTTACGGGGTGTTGTGAGTAGAGCACAGGACTTTCTGATGGTACAAGATTATTCCTGGTGCTCTCTGTGTGTCCTTGCTAATGGGGTGAAGGATCCTCTGGTGGAAGTTTTCAAGATGATCTTGAGATGTTTCCTCTGATCTGATCTGATATTCCATGTGCTTTCAAACCTAAAGGGTTCAAGTATGTCAAAGGGAGGGACCAGCTGTGCTTCAGGTCCCTCTGAAGGTTTGGTGAGCTTGGGTTGCATGTAGCCCATCTTCACATTTCCTTGATGGGATTCTAATTGCCCCTTTTATTCCTTGTGTCTTTAGGTAATTATAATTAAGTAGTGTATGTGTATAGGTAGGCTTATAGCACATACCTCTGATCCTGCACCCTGCCTGGGTGTCTCTAAAGGCTTAAATCAAGCACACCAAGCTAGCACTGAGGGTTTCATACCAAATATCTTGTGCTTTACATGCTTTTGCCAAGAAAGGTTGGACCAGCTGATCCTTGAGGTCCCTTCCAACCTGGTATCCTGTGATTCTATGATTTAGTACTCATTTATCTGGCTTTGCAGGTGTTGAGAGTTTGGTGCTATCCAGTTTCCTTTGGGGAACCACATTCTTTGCTTTTTTTTTTCCTTTTTGTGGATGGTAAATGTGGTCAAACAGAAGTTGCTGCATTCCTGTATGTCAAATTCAGTTGTGCTGCTTGTGAGGAGTTAAATGCAGCAGAAGTTCTGTATGTATTTTTTATGCCTGACATAAACAGCATTTGAAAACCTCTGTTCTTCTGTCTTGACTTGCTGAGGATTAAATAATATTCCTTTAGAGTGTTAGTTGCTACAAAAAGTAACTAAAATGCTGAAATTTGCTTTATTAGAAGCCTGCTCCCTCTCTTGGTTTTCTCATTGATGGGACTGGAATCTCTCCTGTGCAGCCTCCAAACTGAGGGTCAGGAGTTGTCACTGAGGGTCAGGACAACTCTGCTATCCTTGCCCACAAAGAACTCCTGAAATTTCCTTTTAGAAGTGACAATGTACAGAGGCGATTCTAAGAAGAAAATGAATGTATTTATCAGTTAGAGATTTTAAACAAATGAACTTTGACATCTTCCCTCACAGTTTCTCTGACCTCCTTCTATTCTAAACCACTTCTCTGACTGTTTCCCATCCATGGAGTTGTGAAGGCTGCAGTTCTGGGAGGTGACAACAGCCTGAGGTTATTTGATCTCCCAGTAGACATAATAGGCATATAGGAATTCTGTGGGAATTTCAAGCAGAGTCTAAAACAAATTGTATAAGCTATATAACTTTTTTGCCTTGATTTTTCCACCTGAAAACTACAGGATCATGATTCACTCTTGATTGCAAGAAGATTTTCGGTCCTTGCAGGATGGTGCTGAAAAGTGCAAGGTTTGTCCCTTATTAGTTTCCAATTCAGGCATTGTTTGAGTGGGAATGAGTTTATCTTAGATTGCTTTTAATCAATAAGATGTACTTATCTGTAAGTGAAGTTTGATAAGAATCAAGTACAGTGTGAAAGAAGTGGTTAATCCGTTGTTAATGAAAAGTTTTATCTGGATGACACCATCTTGCTTCTGAGATATTTGCTTTTGAGCATTAGAACACAAACCACTTTGGTATTCATCTTCAAGAAACTCTGCTGGGTGCATAAAGTTACCTTTAATAAGCCTTGCAAATGGCTGTAGTTAGGATAGTCCTCCAGAGAGGATGGTTAAGTACCATTACTATTATGAGAATGACCATGGACTTGAAGTCTGTGCAGAGGAGGAAAGTATCCTAAAAATAATTTGTTATTCAGAAGCATCCTTTGCTTCGCTTCCATGCAGAAATCTCATGAGGAATTTGTACTGCAGTTCATAATCACTGGTAGTCTAATTGAGTCAAGGAAATTACATCTGTAAAACTAGAGTATATAAAACCAGATACAATTCCACAGTGCCTGTTTCAGTACCCACTGAAGTCAAAACAACTTCTGCTGAATTCAATAGAAGTGAAATTGGAGGATTTTATGTACATGATTAAATAAAAGCTGCAAATTGACCAATACCCATGAAACTGATGGTATAGTTGAGATTGTGTAGTTGAGCCATCATTTAATTTCTTTTCTTGTACCCATTATTTGTGTGCTCCTGTGTGCTTTTATATGGAATCCTGCCCCAGCTCTTCATGAGTTCTCTGTAAAGGGCCTTAAATGGTTAATGCAGTTCCACACCTGGCATTTTGAATATGCACATGTCAAAAAATTAAATCAGCCAGTAAGTTTGTGGAATAATTACTACACTTATATAATCTGCATTTTTAGTCTCTATGTAACAACTGTGCTCTGGGCTTCCTCTTGTGGAACTCATTCACAGAGATTTTGCTGGATCTTTGTACATGCCTTCAAAGAATCACAGAGTGGGTCAGGTTGGAGGGGACCACAGTGGGTCAATCCTTGCTCAAGGGTTCTCCAAGAGCACATTGCACAGAACTGTGTTCAGATGGTTCTGGAATGTCTCCAGTGAGGGAATATCCACAACACAACCACTCTGGGCAGCCTGTGCCAGTGTGTGCTCACTGCACAGTAAAGGAGCTCTTCCTCACATTCAGGTGTTCACAGTACATTCAGTTTAAAAACAGCCACCTCAATCCATTGCTTTTAAACAAATTCTTATTCTTACAGAGTGAATAATGAGACTTTCCACTGCATTTGGAGGTATGGACAAACATAATGGTTACCACAAGATCACGTGCAGAAAGAACTTTGACAGATAAGCACATATTTAGGGAGAGAAAAATACTTTTGGTGTTATAATGCCATCTCAATAAAAAGAACAGAGACTTCATCTTTTAATTTATGGTACTGTGGTATTTTATATTCTCAGTACTTGGTTAAACATTGCTAGAGATTTTGTGATAAGAGTACTTGCAATGCTGAGTAGAAAGGGAATGACCTTTAGAGCATTGCCATTGTTCAGATATTGTTCCAGCAGGTAGGTCTAGTGCTCAGGCTGGGATTATTTCTTTTTTTAACATGATGTGTTAATGTGTTATTGTTGTGTTACTTGGAGCTTAACATGGTAAACATCTCCCACCTCATTAGCAGCAGTGCACGTGACTCAGGTTACTTGGCAAAAAGGTTGGCTTGCATCTGACCCAGCTTACTATGTTTAATGTTTCTGGGGCTAATTAAAGAGCCACAAGATTTCTTATTGGGAAAAGGATGATTGTGCCAGCAGACTTAACAATGCTTGTATTAACACGGGCTGCTGTGGTTTATTGCATGTTCATAATTTTAGTCTCTATTTGCAGTGACTTTTACCTGTCCCATTGCTGCTGCTGGGCCCACCTGTGCTGTTGCACCAATGTAGAATACCTGCTTGGGGCTTAGAAACACTTGGCTGCCCTGCTACTTAAAATAACTAGTTATGTGCCCAAAATCTACTGCTGGAAGCAGAAGGATTGTCAGCTTTGTAGTTGCCCATGGGCTGCCTGTGAAGGTGTGAGTCCTTCCACATCCCATTAAATTATGTAGCTAGTATAAATCAGGCTAGCTGGACTGCTGTCAATACAGTCATCCTAATTTATAGCAAAGGTCTGATCTATCTGCTCTCTAGCCTGGCATGTCTCAGATGATGTGATGATAATGAAGCCTGGAATTTAGGCTATCACTGTTTTCGAAGGAGTTCCCATGTGCAAAGCTGAAGAGTGCAGTTAAATCTAAGTTCATATCAGGGTGCAGCTGAGATCAGAGGCAGGTTTTGATACTGGAAGTGAGAATAAAAAGTGAAAAATCTCAGTATGTAGGAATCTGGCATACAGCTAATTTATGTTTTGCAATGAATTGATATAAATGTGCAGTTCCAGTTAACTTGACAGTGGGGGAAGAAAAAATAGCTTTAATTGGTGTCCTAGTTGTATCTTATCTAAACAGCCAAGGGCCTAGGAAAGCATGGAAGGATTGCTTCTCCATCAGGTCAGAAACTAGTTAATAGGAAAAGGGGAATAAACTTGCTTTTCCCTTTACTCTGCTCCATGTGTCTTGAGTGATTAATCTGTGCTTTGCCTCAAGCTGTTAATCTGCAGTGGTGACATTTCAATTATAAACGGCATTTTGTCCATCCCCTCTGGAAATTCTGGATTTGTCAGTGCTAAAACATCACTGGTACATGCATGCAACTTCACTGATAAATGCACAGCTAAACCTTCCTTGCTTTCAGGAAGCATTTTTGGAGGCTATGGCAGTATCTGTATGCATGAGGTTGAGTCCAGAAAGAACAGCAGCAATGCACATTTTCCATACACAAACAATAAATTTGAGACAACGCCGCCTTGATGAAAAGATGGGCAACAGAGTGACTGGGTAAGGCACTGATTCTCCAAACTTCCTTACTTTCTTTTAAGAAACATGAACAGTGAAAGTAGCAACAATCGCATTCCCACTTTGTCCATCAGTGGATTCTCCTCCTCACTTGTCTTTGCCTAAATTTCCTAATTTAAGGAGACTGATAATACAAAGGTGGTTATTCCAGCCCCAGCTTTTCTGTGCTGTTTCTGTGCTGATTTCTAGGTTTTGAGAGTATTCTGACCTGATTGCTGGAGAATATAACTGGTTCTTACATCCTCACAAGATTGCTTTATTTATTTATAAACTCTGGTTGCCTTTCTACTAGCCAATATCTCCTTCAAAAAAATTAAAATCCACTAATTTCTCTTTTCAGAAGTCATTAATGGTTCTTACATTCAGACTTACAGACATCAGTTTCTTTTCATTTTTTCAAATCTTTTGAAAATTGCAGCACTTCAAGCCTCAGCCTTTGAATCTGTTATTGTTTACAGGGACTATGCAGCCAGTGAAAGGGCCGAGCAAACCTCTCCTCTCTGGCTCACCAGTCACATTCTGCATTAATAAAAACCCCAGCCTCTATGTGTTATTTGCTCCTTTGTTTTCTAGTATTAATTATACCAAGGAAACAGTTCTTGGTAACATTTCAAAAACGTGATTTCCTTCATAGCCTCTGGTTAAGTGAGACCTTTGTTCAGGACAGGTTCATCCAGCATGAGCTCTTCAGGGGCAAAGAAATTCTGCCACTGCCTGGTGGCCATTGTTCTAAAGGGTGTTCTTTACAATAAGAAGTGGAAATATTGAAGGTATAAACCTATGGGTGGTAGTGCTTTGAGAATGACTGGATATCTTTTTAAATGCTCAGTCTATGACAAAACTCCATAATATTTTATAATTAGAATCACAGAATGTTCTGAGTTGGAAGAGACCCACGTGCATCATCAAGTCCAACTCGTCAGAGAATGGCCCATACAGGGATCAAAGCCACAACCTTGGCATTATTAGCACCATGCTCTGACCAACTGAGCCATCTCAAATTAAGTGTTTGTACTGTAAAAGCAGTTTAAGATCATGAACATGCAAAACCTATTTGACTTCATTAAGGCTCTGCTGAGATACTGCCTTGATTGCAGAATGGAAGTGTATTTTAGGTGAGTCTTCTTCTGATTAAGAAATACCACTTTGCTTGTCACATACTATGGCAGATAATGCAAAACCCTAAGAAGTCCCCAACCTTCCCAAGTGAAAAAGGCAAATTAGAAAACAATACTTCAGCCAAAGTAACAATACTGTGTTTTATAATTGAATACTCTGTGCATTTGTGCTGATTAGAGTGCGATACTGCAACATGGCTGTGGGATATTAATCCCAGGAATGGGATATTAAAATTTAATCAATTCCTTAGGAATGTGTCTTGAGGTTGCTTGTTTTGATTTTGTTCTGGTTCCTGGGGGGTACCTGCATGGCAACTCTGGTGTTCTGTTACTGGTCTGGGCACTGCCACTGGGGTTCCCTGTGCATGGGTGCTGGTTTTCAGTGCTCAGCTGCCCTGTGCACCACCCTGGCACGGTGTGACCCACCATCACATCACCCCACCATCCCATCATCCTGATCCCGAGCCCCTCAAGATTTCAACAAGGGTCTGTGTCAAACTTTGCAGGTGGTTTTTTTTTTTTTTTTTAGTTGCTAGCCAGTAGCTGTAGCTGGACAGTTAAGATTAGCAGCTGTGTTGTGAATTCCCTATGCTTGGCTAATCGGTTGTTTTAAGGAAAAGGAAAGACAGTCCCAAGATGAATGGGCTGTCTGAACAAGGGCCACCAAGACTGAATTCATCAGAACTGAGCAGTAACTGGGGGAAAAGTGGTTCCAGCAGTGCGTAATCGTGGCCATGGAATCATGTACCTCCTACTCAAAACGGACCCCAGCCTCCGATCCAGGGAAAAGTCATGTAATTTGTAACCATTAAAGCTGACGCCTTTGTTAAAATGTATAAACAGGGTTTAAAAGTTTTGTATAGAAGTTTTGATGACCTGTGCGCCAGCCTTTTGTGGGCTAGCACCCAGCTCCCCGCTTTGCGCGAACTGGAGTGAGGCACAGCATCATCTCGCAGCGATGTGCGAACCGGGGCTGCGCAGCGGGGAACGGGCCCGCGCTCGGGACAATCCCGCAGCATCACCGCACCACGGCATCGCCCCACCACGGCCTCCATCCACCGCAGCATCGCCCCACCCCCGCCTCCCTCCACCAC
>VZTZ01026093.1:512700-570824 GCA_013400955.1 Drymodes brunneopygia | reverse complement strand
CCTTCTGTTAAAGAATCTGTGAATTTGTTAACACTGAGGGCACTGGTACTGAGGTTAGCTAATGTCTTGTAGGATGGGGTGCAGGGTGTACCCCATTAAGATTTCATAGACTTTCTAAAGTAAGAACAGAAAAAGATAATCTTGCTTTGTGTCTAGCACTCTTAAAAGGGGTTTTTAATGAATTGGAATTCTTTAATTTTTTGCCTCTTATTTAGGATTCAAAGAACGGATCTTTGTGATTCAGCTTCTTTAAAGATCTTATTATTTTCCCCTGTGTGACTCAACTTTTCTTTTATGGACTCTCACTTAATAAATTAATTTATGCAGATTTTTGAGAAGTCCATAGTCATTAGCTAATTTTTCATTATCTGCCAATGAACTCTTATCAGTGATGACATGAATTTACTGTTTAATTCCAGATTGTGAGTATGCATAATTTGATAGCTCGTTACTGTCACTCTTGATTCTGTTTGTTGTTGTAGGCTCTGGATATGATCTTGGAAAAGATGAAGTCTTCAGGCTTTAACTTCTCTCAAGTCAGAGCTTTGTCTGGTGCTGGCCAGGTTAGTTTATAAAGAAAAGTTCAGTTTTACTGTATTTCTTTGGTAGAGTATAAGGTAGAGTGATAATTTAAACTATTGTGTGGCAGAAGTCTGTAATGGCATAAAATAAGATCTAAACTTCTACATAAGCATCCACAGACATTCCTCAGGGGAACTGGAACCCTGAAGCACACAGAGCAATCACTAGAAGATAATGGGAGTGGAGGATGAGGTTTGCAGTGGAATTGTTTAGGTCAGCATAGTGCAGAACTGCTTTGCTTCACCTTGTTTTAATTCTTGGTTCATTTTGAATTTCGGCAGATCCAGGAGCTTGTGGAAAACGGGGTAGGAGCACAGTTTGCTAAAAGCACAGTAACATCCCACTGAGCAGGTTTTTTTTGGCTAGGACAGGGATCTGCCCAGAATCAACAAAACCCAAATGATGCAGAAATGGCAAAAATGCTGCTGTGATTTAGCCTGTAGTGCATAATGCCTTTTTTTTGGAGATCTATAAAACCCACCCTGACATTTAGTCAGTTAGCCAGTCTCCTTCTAGGACTCCAATGAATCAACAAAGGCTTTTTTAACTTTCACAGATGATATTCAGGGTGAGGACAGCAGTAAAGCAATAGCTGATTCTGACACGCGAGGTTTAGGTAATTCATCTTGATGTATCTGGGACTAATTAATCAAAACCCTTGCTTTTATCTCCATATTTCATTGATTGCAGTTGAAAGTCTGAGCAAAGTGTCTGAAAATCAGAGCTGGTCTCAAGGCTCTGTTATGAATTCTTCAGTGGAGCAGAAGTTGGGGACTGTCAAGTAACCCCACCTTGCTCAAGTGAAAAAAGGAAGTGCATTTCCAGACTGCCCATATTCCCTTTATTTTGTCCACCTGTGCTGAAATAGCACAGAACTAAATCTTGACTGTGGAGCTCTGGCTACAGCTCAAAGAGCCCTCAAATAAGTATCTAATGCCATTAGCAGTATAGTAATAGCTCCCACTGGAAAATTCTGTAGTTCAAAATAATATTCTGGTTTAGTGTCTGCATTGTTCAGCCTTAAAAGAGATTTCTATGAGACCCTTGATTTGAAAAGGGGCATATTTTGATCCTAGTTTGGAGAGAGTACTTTAGTTTGTTAGAATGTAAGATCAGGATATGAACTTGGCAGTTTGGGAGGGCATCTCCAGCTCCTGTTTCTGTATTTCCTACAGCAACATGGGAGTGTGTACTGGAAAAAAGGAAGCATCCAGACTTTAAAGAATGCATCATCTGAACTGCCTTTACATCAAGCACTAAAGGTAAGGTGCACAAAAGCTCTGAAAGGAGAGCTCCACTGTCCTTTTTCTGATCCTTACACATTGCTTTTCCCCTTCCTCTTGTTTGGCTGGGCTGCGAGCCCCTGCAGCATAAATGAAATGTAACAGTTATTCCTTCAGTTGTAGGGCTTCTGACATTTCATTTTGTCCTGAATGGCAGTATGTGCTGCTTTAAAAGCTTCCAGGTGCCAGTGGGTGTCCCAGAATCTTTCTGTGTCAGAGTAACAGCCTGTTTGTTCTTCTAGAAAACGTAATATTTCCGTAAAGAATCAGGAAATATTTTACATTCTTAGTATATTTGTATCAACAAAAAATTATGGTGGAAAAGACTGTTGTACCTGAGTTTCCTTGCAGGATGTGCAAGTGATTTTGTAAGAAAATATATCTATTAAAAAAAGACCAGTTTACACTTACTGCTAAAAGGATGGAAGTGTCTGTTGTGTGGACTTAAGGACTTAAAAACATAACCAAGTATCTTGTTGAACCTCAGCCTTTTGTATGTGTGTGCTTGGCAAGCTTTGAACACAAACTTGACAAGCTTTTATTTAAAAAGAAAAATTGTGAAGAATCAGCTTTCCTCTAGAAGACCCTTACTTTCCTCACTTCAGGGTCAGAAAGGACAGATGTGTGCTGAAAGGGAGATGTTTTCTGTAGCTGGTGTGTTAAATCATTAGTTTTGGAACTGTCTCATCTGTGCAAAACTCATGGAACTGGCATTAAAATGCTGGAATAAATGGTGTATTAAGCCTCAGTTGCATTTCCAAAATTTGGGTTGGACTTTTCCTCACTGGCCAACGTTCTACCCAAGATCTGCTTTCTGTAATTGCTGAGAGAAGGGCATGAGGCACGTCAGAGAACTGTCAGCTGATATGTACAGCTGCTGTGTTTTTATTACTCTAGCAGGGACTTCTCAGAGATCAGATTTCCTAATAAAGGGTGTTGTTGATTACAGGGCTGTTTTTCAGTCAGTGACAGCCCCATCTGGATGGATTCCAGCACAGCCTCCCAGTGCAGAGCTCTGGAGGAAGCCGTGGGGGGAGCCCAGCACCTGGCCAGTGTCACTGGCTCCCGGGCCTACGAGGTAAGGAATGGATGGGGAGAAAATCCCCAGCAGAATCCCTGGGTAGAAATAATTCTATCATCACAGGAAACTGCAGCAGGTAACCATCAGCCACTAAATAGGAAAGAGCTTTTGAATAATTTATAGCCATACCGTGCTTTGCATTAATCTCACAAAGGAAGATACGGAAATTCTACAGTGAAATGAACCAAACACTGGAAATTTTGCTGCAGGAGGCAGTTGGAGTGAGCATTTGGCCAGTGGTTCCCAAATACAATGTTTGGTGGCCATGCTTGAAGTCTCAGGGCCTGGTTGTCCCCTGGAAGCATCTTGAGTAGCCTCATTTCTACTGGGATGGAAACCCAGTTTGTGTTACAGGTTCATTTAGGGTAAATCCATCCACCTATTTGTGGATCATGCTCTAGGTTACTTCTGCAACTAAAAGATTGGCCTTTTAATAGTCCCTGGAGGCTAACAAGCAGCTGTTGACCTAAGAGAAGTGTTTCAGAGGTTTGGGACACTGTCAGAGATACCCTGTCACTTGTCTCCCCTTCCTGACTCTTCCCACCTTGTAACTGTGACGAAGTTATGGGGTGGGAGCAGGGCTCCCCTCCAGGCACCTCAGCACCTGGCTACTCATTCTCTTCAACAGAATAAGTCTTTAACCTCCCAAACTGATGTTTCTGAATTTTTGGTGTTTCTGTTTTTGAATCATCAAGCAAGGTTTACAGCTGATGTTGAAATCAGACTTTGCGCACTGCTAACAGTTTATTTTTCACCTGTTAAATGTTAAGGTTTCAGTGTTAGAAGTTTTTTTGGTTATTTGACATAATACGTGGGTGAAAAATAAATGTTCTTACAGCTGTTTTTAGCCTGTGCTGGAGTTTCTGCTTTGAGTATGAAACTTCCTGCTTTAATTTCAATTCACCTGCCTCACAGGCAGGTACACAGATTGTGTAGCTTAAACCTTTTCAAGGATTTGAAGGCAGCATTTGAATTGTGCTGGTTCCTGTGCACAGAATAAGTGTGATTCATTCCATTGAACTGTCATTTCTGAAATGTAAATTATGGATAGTAATGCTTTTCCACATGCCTTTTTTTTCCAAAGGTGAACAAAATTCCCATAATGAGACTATGTGTTATACCCTGTTTAGTGCAGATTGCCTGCTGTGCACTGACTTTCATCATGCATCAGGCAAATTAAATATCCAAAGTGCAATGTTCTGAACTCATTACACAGAGTTAATGATTATTGACTCCATTTAGGGTTTGTGTTTCTAAGCATTTGCATTTCTTTCTCAGCGTTTTACAGGAAACCAGATAGCAAAGATTTACAGCCAGAATCCTGAGGTCTACAAGCAAACTGAGGTTGGCTTAACTTCAATTCCCTTATTGGAAAACACGGTTGAAAATCTTTTAAAATGAACTTTGTGCAGATGTTTTTGCAGACCTTTTTGTTAAAGATTGATCTGATTCTTGTGTTTGAATTCAAGATGAAAATGAGTTTTTTATTATTTTTTAATTTTGTTAAATTATTGGTAGTTAGGCAGATAAAAATCAGACATCAGTTCTATTTTGAGTGTTGTATTTCTCAAGCTGGTGAATAGATCTTTAACCTGAAGTTGTTGGGGGAGGAGAACCTCAGTCCATCCCATTCCTACCAGTTTGTGCCAGTGGCAGAAGGAGATTCCCAGAGCCTGGAGAGGGCTGAAAGGTCAGCAGGAGAGCACCTGAAGGACAGCAGCAGCCAGTAAAGTCACCTTCACTGGGGGCCCAGCTTAAATGTCTGGGCAAGCACACGTGGCACAGGGAATAAACATGAGTTAGAGGGTTATGATCCTTCTGGCATCATGGAGACAGGATGGGATGGCTCCTGGAATGTTGGGATGGAAGGATACAGGCTCTCCTAAGCAGGTTAATATTCAAGGATCACCTCCTCCAAGCTCTGAAGTGTTGCATCCCAACAAAGATGAAGTCAGACACAAACACCAGGAGGCCTGTGTGGATAAACAAATTGCTCCTGGACAAACTCAGACACAAAAAGGAAGCCTGCAGAAGGTGGAAATAAAGGCAGTAGCCTGGCAGGAGTACAGAGAGGTTGTCTGAGCAGTCAGGGATCGGGTTAGGGAAGCTAAAACCCTGACAAAATTAAATCTGGCCAGGGCCATCAAGGGCAACAAGAAAAGTGATAAGAGAGGGACTTTGAAAAATGTAGGCCCTCTCCAAAAGGAAATGAGAGACCTGGTTACTCAGGCTATGAGAAGGTCCAGGTACTCAATGACTCAATGACTCAAGCCACATCACCTGAGTCACAGCAGGCAAAGGCAGGGACTGGGACAATGAGAACTTGCCCAGTGTAGGAGAAATCACATTCAAGACCATCTAAGGAACCTGAAGGTGCACAGGTCCTGATGAGATGGGGCCTGATGAGATACTGCCATGGGTCCTGAGGGAACTGGTGGATGGAGTGGCTAAGCCACTGTCCATCACATTTGAGAAGTTGTGGCAGTCTGGTGAAGTTCCCACTGGCTGGAAAAGGAGAAACATAGAGCCCATTTTAACAAAGGGAAATAAGGAAGACTTGGTTTTCCATTACTTCAGTTCTTGATAGCATTAATCATTTTTTTGCCTTATTTTTTTAAATCTCATCCCTGTATGAAGCAGTTCATTCCATGAGAAAGTGAGTTGCAAAGTTGATTCTGTATTTGGTGGGAAAATGCTTAAGTTTTGATTGTATTTCCTTCTTTTCTTTTACATTCTCATTGCAGCTAGTAAGGTATGAGATGAAACAGAACACTAATATGGTCTGACCATAAGCTTAAGACTAAATTTAGAGAAAGATATGTTAATGGGGGGAAGTGGGTCTGTGGAACTGAGAACTGGTTGGACCAATTTCAGGCTTTGAGGGCTGTTTGAACTGCTGGCAACTTTTAGCAATAAAGCTTATGCAAGATGTGTTCAAGCACAAAATATCTCTCTGCCAGAGCTGCTCTTGGGGACCCTCAAGGAGCACTTAACAGCTTGGCAGTCTCAATGACATGTGGAAGGTGGATGTTTTTGCCTCTGTAGGTCAGCTTGCTAAACTGGCTGGCTGATTCACAGTTTAACTTCATCCTTTTTTCCTTCCATTTCAGGCAGCTAGTGCCCACTGGGGCACCACAGAAGGTAGGCCTTTGTTATCTGAGCACAATGTGATGTATTCTTGGGGAGAGATGCATGGAGAGCAAGTGCATCGTTAAATTTCCTGGCCATTACAGCCACCTCTTAGAGCTCTGGCTACAGGCTGTCCTTGAATGCTGTGTGAAGCAGTGGTTTTGTGATTGTTAATTAAAAACCTGTCCTTGCTGGCTCACTCCACCAGCAGAGGTTTGATTCTGTTTAGTTATTGGGTGACAACCATCTTTCTTCTGAGCAAGTCACAGCACAGGATGAGGGATTGGTCTGCTTTTGAGACAGCTTCTGGGAACAGACAATACTTGATTGCACAGAAAACCTGGTGGTGGTTGGTTAAGCTGGTAGCTCACACAGCAGATGTGGAGAGGAAGCAGGTTCCTGGGGGGTCAGTGTCTGGTGTCACATGGGGCATTTTTGGGCCAGCCCTAGAGCTGGATTTCATGCAGCTGGAGCCTGCCCTGAGGCAGAGCTGCAGGCAGTGACTCAGTTCAAAGCTGATTCTTCCCAGCTCCTGGCAGGAACTCCTGGGAGGTCAGGGGGGCTCAGCTGGAAGGAAGGCAAGGGGTCACACAGAGGTGCTGAAGGTGCTCTCAGAGCCTTGCCAGAGCTTCTGAAACCTTACAGAGCTGTGCTCTGGGTGGGGCAGAGCATGGTTCTGGGCATTTCCCCTGTCATCAACACACAGGTGGTTTTGTGGGGGTTTTTTCTGTGTGCTTTTTATTTTTTTCCAAGAAAGTGTTTTTCTTTGAAATGAGGTTCTGTGATAGACTGAAGTTGTGGATTGATGCTAACACAGAGGATGGTAACCAACATGTGTGTTGCATGTTTCAGAAGGCAGAGCTGTTAACAGCTTTTATCATGGGGTTACTTTTAGATTGATATGTGCTGTATTACTGCGATGGTCAGAAATGAATAATCCTTCTAGGTATATTTTTGTTTATATTTTTGTGTGCTTTCTGGGCTTAACCTTAAGCATCTATTAACATTTGCTGCTTCCAATGACTTTCTTTGCTTCCCACTTGCTTTCTTTGAAGTGAATACTAACAGGACTCACTATTTATCTTTTTTTTTCTTTTTTTCCAGAGAATCTCTTTGGTCAGTAGCTTTGCAGCTTCCCTTTTCCTAGGAACTTATGCACCCATTGATTACAGTGATGGTAAGTGTGGGCTTTTTTCATAGTAACAATTTAACAAAGAAATTTTCCTCCCCATCCCCACCTTACATAGATGGGGGAAAAGGTCTCTGGTGTTTATTTTCAGTCTTTAAATTTTAATGACAAGTATATTAGATTTTAAGCTAAGTTGCTCCTCTCAGTTTGTTGTTTGCTGTTCTTGTCTATCCTCATCCTACTGATTCCCACTTCTATCCAATGGACCCACAGAAAAGATTCTTAAATGTAAATATAGCTTTTTTTCATTATTTTGTGGTGTATAAAGGAGTGGTAAAAGATCTTTTAGAGGGATCTGAAAGTTGTGGAACCTTAAACTAAACTGCAGAGCTCTGATATTTGTTCTTTGGTTTTGCTGGTTTAGCTCAAGAGGTGCACAGGATGTAAACATGATGGATATTGTGATGATTTTTTCCCCACCTAACTGGAGTATGGATTTACAACAGAAGTAAATTTTCAAAATGAACCAGGAAAATAAGCATAAATGAAGCAAAAAAGTACTGAACCCATAACAAAAAAAACCAAAACCAACTTCCATATCTCTCCATTCATCACAGGAAAGACAAAGAAGTGACAAGACTACTGTCTCTTTTCTGTTGTGTGTTATCTCAGTTATCCAGCCTTTAAATGGCAATTTTAAATGACAGTTACAAAGGAAAGCATTTTCCTGGGAGCTCTGCTGTTATTTCTAAATAACATTTCTGATTTCTGCTCTGAAACCAAGAGAAGATATATTTCAGAGCTGAAAGGTTAGATAACAAGGCTCTCCACGGAATTTTTTGCATTACAGAGACGTGGTTGACACCCATGTGTTAAGACCAGTTCATTTTTTTCTCCTTTGTTATTGCATCAAATCTTAGAGGAAAAGACAAGACACCTCAATTTTAGCTAATGGACAACTTACTTGCTGTCAGAGCTTCCAGTTACACTCGAGAACTCAAAAATAGCAAAGGCAATCCATGCTTATTTCATAACACTTGTGAGATTATTATGTCTGTTTTCTGGTCCTGTCCTTTTATTAGCCAAGTATTTCACAGCTGAATTTTGGTTTTTTGTGTATTATTGGCAACAGTAACTCTTTGGAGATTTGCACTTGGCTCCTCAGAAGGTCCAAATACTGAGCACTTGAGCTGCTCAGCCACCCACTGTATTTCAAGGAGAGATGGTGAGATCTTTAGGTGCTCTTTCTGATAAAGAAACATAATGATTTTTTATTTTTCAATGAGAGTGAAGTGTTAATTTTGATTTGAATGTTTAAAATTATAAGCATTAAAAATATCTTGGGTTTGGATTTGTATTTTTATTTTTTAATAGTGTTACTTTTCCTTTTCTGCTTGGAAGCAAGTGGAGGAAAGCCATGCTTCTCCAATTTCAGAACACGAAAATTTGTTGGAAAACAAATATTTTAAAGGAAAGAAAATTAAAATTTCCTTAATTAGAAAATTTTCTTAGAAGATGACTCACATTTTTCAAATAGCTCCAGGAGAGCCTGTTCTGTTACACCGATAGATATTTACAGAACTTGAATAAATGGTATGTGCTGTTCAGAGCATGTAAGATTATTAAATCTTTGTGTGAAAAAAGATGAGAGACTAAGCAGGATGTTACAGCTCTCTTTACAAGACAAAAGATTTTTTGGCATTGTAAGCTATATTTTGCCTCATTCATTCCTTTCATCTGTTAATACAGTGAGAGAGGATTCTAATTCCAGTAATAAAAGATAAGTATAGTGGATGCAATAGTTATTTGGATGCAGCTGAAAAACTTGCTTTCTTGTCATTTACAGTTTCTTGCAATTCACTTGATCTTTTACTTAGCACCTGTGTATTGTAGTTTAAAATGCATCTCTCAAAATAATATTCAGATAATAGATCTATTCTTCATTTCTGTAGGTTTAACTTCAGGTCATATTGTCTTTAAAAGACCCTGTCAAATTGTTTAGCTCTACACAATAACTTATCTCTCTAAATTTGCAGGTTATTGTGGGAAAAATGCTATTCAGTTTCAGGATTTTTTCCTTTTCTTCTTAAAGGTCCAATCTTTTAAGGTTCAAATCACTTGCGAATGGCTGAGCACCCTGAATGATTGATTTTAAAAAAAAATGAAATTACCTTCTAGTGGAATGAAGAACGATTTTCATTTATATTGTGCAGATGTTAAAAGTAAGATACATCTGGGACCTAAACAAGTTGAACACTTAGGGCATTGTTTCTTTTAGAAGACACCTTAAAGAACAGCAATTTAGCTCTTGACCTAGAGAAGCTTTATCTTTTGAAATGCTTTTCTAAGAGCCTTAGGCAAATTGTAGCTTAGCATACTTGTGTTTTGTTGTTCTATCAAAAAAGGATGTATTGGACAGAAGCCTTTTCAAAAGGAGTGTGATGGGCTAAATTTACTCCTCCTGTAGCATGTGTGGTGTCAGCATTTACACTTCTCATGGCTTTAAGCTCACTGAAAAGGTGATCCAGAGGGCTGTAATGCAGAAACAGATGCACTTAACTGCTTATAAATGAATGCAAATATTGGTCTTTACTTTGCTGATTAATAAAACCAGTTAGTCTGCATCGTTGGGTCATTGTAATGAAAATGTTTGTAATTTCCCTTTCCCCCCCACAAGTGTTCAAGCATTTACACTTTTGTATTTGTAGTACATATTAGCAAGTCCTGATTGTGCTCCTGGTCATTCTGTGCTGAAAGTCAGTGATGTTTGCAGTGAAATATGGAAATCTGTTCATCCACATATTGACCCTTTCCTCAGTCCTTGCTGTGCCATGGCCTTGGCTGTTGACCTTCACTGCTGATGGGGTGACAAAGTCAAAGGGCTGCCTTTGATTTTTGTTTTTTTTCTCTCTTTGCTCCTTACATTATTGCTAATTTTATAAGTTAAACTTTATGGTGTAGATCATGAGCAGAGGTGCTAGAGTTAGGAACTCTGTGTGCATCACCCCTTGTATAAACAAAGGAGCATTCAGCCCTTTTTTAAATTTTCCACTGACTAGAGATTCCCATGCCCACAGCTGGATAGGATGAATCCAGCCCAACAGATTAATAGTTCTTCTAAAACAGTCGTTTCACATTTTAAAAATGAGTTTCTGAGGTTGGGGTAAATTGCCTCATCTCTCTTTTCTCAGGGCATATGAAAGTCTTTGTGCCACTGCATCTACCAGTCAATAAACTGAAGTGTTGTTTCTGAGTAATGTAAACATTCAGTTATAAAGATTAGAGGCTTTTCTGCTTTATGCAGGAAGGATTGAAGGCTGCCCTAATGCCTTGCAAAATTGCATTGGAGAATACTGGTGAAATGTTTGTCTAGGCTTGTGGGGTGTGGAGCAAGAAAGATTTTTAAAAAAAATCTGCAGAAAACAACTACTAACCTTTCTGTAGAAAATTCCTATTTTTAAGAAGATTCTATTCCTTACTGATTAATTTAGTTTAGTGAAGGTGTTCTAAGGCGTTTTAAATCATGGACTTTTCCAGGGAAGTTTACAGGTTTGTGTATTTCCTTGTAGAAAGCCCTGTTAAGCCTGAGAGCATGGAACACGTGGCTGCTCACACTCTCTACCTCTGAAAAGTGCAGGTGGTGACTCTGAGCTGAGTTCACCTTGTGAGGGGACAGTTTACCCTGGGAAAGGGGGGATGGCTGGATTTTGGAGTGATCTCCCATAGGGAACTGAGAGAAGCTGGAGTAAATCTTGCCATCTTTCCTTTTCTGTGTGTGTAGCAGTGATTTTGATGGCAGAAAAGGGATTTGCATCCTTTGCCTGTGGGAGAGTTGTTGCACTTCTTGCTCTGTCAGATTCCTGCTGTTGCATCATAGACAAAGTATGTTAAAACTATTTAATTTGCCTGAAATAGGATTGATTGATTTGGATAAAATGAATTCTATTTTTATGTTACTAAGTATAACCCAAATATCCTGCTGTTTGGCTTGGGTTATTCCAGTCTCTCAGCTCGAGTGTGCAACACTTTCTGTTTGCAACACTGTGTGGAGCACTAGGTCCAGACCATGCTGGTGGTGCTCAGAATTGGACTGATAAATACAAAGTTTGTTTATAAAAGCTACTATAAACCCATTTTTAAGCCTGTATGAAAAAGTCTGCAGGGAGTTGATAGGGTGGGCTCATTTGTGCTTGTGCATCCAGCAGCAGAGTGTGTGGGGTGTGTTACAGGCCCTTTCTCAGAGCAGAAGCACTGCTGGAGCCTTGGGATGTTCTGTCTGAGATGGGGCTTGAATCCTTTTCTTCCTCTGCATCCCAGCACTGCAAGCAAAGTCTTGTTCCACAGACATTGCATGGGGCATCAACTTCACCATCTTTATGGTTTAAAAAGCTTAAAAATGTACTGAATGGAAGGAAATACCAGGTTTTGCACTGTGCTCAACTGAGGATGTGGCTGTGTTTCTGAGATAAATAAGTTGTGGGCCAAACAGTCTTTGAAATGAAAATGGTATTAATCTAGAATAAGACTGCCATGTCCCTGAGCAGCACTAACCAGAAATACATACAGATTCTCAAGTCTAATGAAATGTGCAATTAAAGGCATCTTAGAATCATAAGCCAGGGGTGTGCAGTGCTCAGTATCTTGTATAGATTTGGCCACTAACCAACTTCAATTAACTTTTAAACCAGTAATAAAACAGTGAGGAAAGAGCAATGAGAAACCAAACCTAGAACTGCACAGGCCTTTCTCTAGTGATGATCTAGTTAGATTAGATCTAGTTAGATCCACTTAGATCTAGTGATGGCTCTGGTGAGGAAACAGGTGACCAAATCAGTTATTTAGGTTTTTGGCATCCTGTAAATCAGTTCACAGAACCTGGCCTTTAGAGGTTTGCACACTTGCAGGTGTTGCAGATTTCAGTTGGGCATTCCTGAAAATCATGATTTTGGTATTCAAAACTGGATACCAAATTATCCTCAAAATTTGAAGTTTTTGAAAAATTGAAAAGGGAAGCATTGATATGGAGGAAGATATTGATTTTAGGATTTAGATGCTTATAGGATACTCTACTCAAAGGTAGGAGCAGTGTAAAGCCATCTCACCCAGGGGGGATTGCTTCACTTTCACATCTCTGCTGAGCACAACACATCTTCAAGGCGCATTGCTCCATCACTTTTAATTAATTCTATGAAGTCCTTGTCTAAGGTGGAAGATCTGGAAGGGAGTTGATGGGGAGGCATTGGTGTTCTTGTTTTTACTCATTGTTTGTGGATGACTGAATTGCCCAGTGCTTTGTACATCAAAGAGGCATTTTCTGCTGCTTTTGCAGGTGAAAGCTCTCCAGAGGCTGAATTATCAGTATCCTTTCTTCTTAGAAGAGCTGAAACCCTCCTCTTTAAATATAAAACATACATCTGTAGGTTTTCTGTTGCTGGAATTTTTTGGTCTTTGCCTAATCCTGTGCACTTCCTGTTCTGATCTGTCCTGTAGGTTCTGGTATGAACTTGCTGCAGATTTGGGAAAAGGCATGGTCAAAGCCCTGCCTTGATGCTTGTGCCCCTGGATTGGAGGAGAGACTGGGATGCCCTGTGCCATCCCATTCAGTCCTGGTATGTGCCTGTCTAGAAGAGCTGTAAGCAACATCTGGGGCTTTGTTGGGAGTTCTGCCAATGGCCCTTGGAGTGTATTTGTGTGTGCAGTGCTGCTGATTTAATATTTCCAGCTGTGCTGTGAAGGTGTTTTTCAGAGCAAATGCAGACATCTCTGGAAACTGTTAGCTGGCACCCATCACAGGTTTGCTCTCCTTGGAATCATGCATGCCCTGGGCTGTATGAGAGACCTTTTGGTAGATGCTGCAATGATAAGAATTTTTGGGGCCCTCTCCCATGCCCCAGAGCACCTGGTCCCTGCAGAGCTGTGCACGGGTGTTTATTGCTGCAGAAACAGAACCCAGCATTTGCATTTCTCGACAGAGATCTTGTTTTAAGCTGTTTCTAGAGTTAATGAGGTAATCTTTGTGAATAATTTGGGATATTTAAAGCTCCTCAGTTCTCATAGCATAATGGAGAAATCAAATCAAGCCTCACATCTCCTGAGTAAATGAGTTTAGTCTTACTACCCAGCACAAAACCAACTATTCTTTAGCTGTGCATGTGTGAGACAGTGGAGGTACCCATCACCTGAGCTCTCTGAATTCACTGATGATCTGTAATGGAGAGGAACGTATTAAAAAAATCCTTATAGATGGCCTTGTATTTGTTATGAATAGTTTTCTTCTGTTTTTTCTCTATGGCTATCAAATGTGGCTTAAAAGAATTCGGTTCTTGACCTCTAAAATAATAGGGGTCATATTCCAGCATTTGATGCTGTGATGTATATTAATGTTGTGTTTCCTCTTATGTTTGCATTGAATTTCTAATTTCTACCTATTAATATTCATGTATATGTGCAAAACAGATAGATGTGTTTATGTTGCTTGATGTGAATAACTGAAGAAAGACCTAAAGCTAAAATGCTGCTATTTACTAGCATAACTCCAAATCTAATCTGAGGGTATTTCTGTGAGGTTCTCAACAACAACAATGAAAAAAGTGCGTTAAAAATTTTTAAAATATTCATTTATACCTTAAATGCTCAGAAATTATTCTTGTAGCTGTTCTAGGGTTTTTCAGTTCTATGTTATGATACATTATGTCATATATTGCAAGATTGCATTTCATTTTTTTGAACTTTTTTTCCTCTCTTTCTTTCTTTCCTTAGGGGCCCATTTCTCCATATTACAGTCAGCGTTATGGGTTTAGCCCAGACTGTAAAATAGTAGCATTTACAGGAGACAATCCAGGTGAGATGATTAACTGTGCAAGATTCAGTGGATATGATTATGTATGTACTGAAATTCTAAATCAATCTTACTGGTTCTCAGATGCTGCCTGTAAAATGAAAGAATATTGTTTTTATCAGCATTAATTCCTCTTTCCAACACCCTTCCATCACTGGTTCTTCTGAGATAGAGATATCTCGGATAAGCTGTGTATGACAAATTAATTCTCTTTTGCCAAGTAATCAGAGGTGAATTCATTTTCCTCTTGATAACTTCAGTTTTTGTTTGCCTGCCTCTAAGAAACTAGCCCTGCTGTGAACTGCTAACATTTTAGCTTAGAAAATATGAATTTAAAAAATGCTCTTGTGACTTTTCAAGCAAAAAGGTGGAGATGGACCTCGTTGGCTTTCTCTAAGAATTAGAGCTGCCCTTTTGTCAGACTGACAGATCTTAGTACAAAGGAAGGTGTTAATTTAGGGTAATTTTTTTGAATCCTGGAGACTGTTTCAGTGTAAAGAAAAATTTTCTGTTTCTCAATGTGAAAATAAAATGCTTCCCTGTATTACAGTAGCTTATGCAGATTTGAATCATGATAGAATCTTCATCATGATGTATTTTACATTCTTATTCTGGGAGTTGGGTAAACTCTGCATTTCCCAAAAGTCCAATTTTTTTCTCCCAGAGACCTAAATTCAACTTAGTCCAATAAATATGTGATTAATCTGATGGAAGTGGGAATGTTCCTCCTTTAAAGTGCACTGTTAATCAAGGGTCCACTGCATTTAAAACCTGAATACATAAACCATTAGATAATCATGCTGTTCTGTAGTCTTTTGTCTGGAGCATTTTGATTTTATTAAAAATCACTCCCTCACCCAAAAACTTTGCCCATCTTTTTTAGTGGACAGCCCAAGGCCATCAGGAGCATATTTGTATTGTACTTTGGGATGGTGTTTGTAATGTCCTGTGATGTCTCAGACAGCAGGCTGTAATTGACTCAAAGAACTGCCTTTGTACCTGGTATTCTTTTTGCTTTCAGCATCTCTGGCAGGGATGAGGCTTCAAGAAGGAGACATTGCAGTAAGTCCAAACACACTCCTGAGAACTGCCCTTGTCCTCGGATACTTGAAATACTTGAAATGTAAATAGCTGCAGGTTGCCAGTTAAATGTACCTGCTAGTGTTGATTTGCTGCTTATTGGATTTTGCCTGGTCTATTTCTATCAATCTGTAAGCTGCCTGAAAGATTTTAAGTAAACTCTTGTGATTATTTTTAACTTATACTCCAGACATTAAAAGCTAAGTCTCCATCTAGTATGTATTTCCCTGGCATGAGAGCCTAAGTCAGAACTAGCTTCAACACGAATCCAATTGACTTAATGTGTAATTTAAAAACAATTAGTGGTAATAACAAATGGTTTTAATTTAATTTCTGTATTGCTTTCCATGCACATTGTGATAAGGCTTCAATAATTTTTTTTTTCCCTCCAGATTAGCCTTGGCACAAGTGACACATTGTTCCTGTGGATCCAAGAGCCAACTCCTGCCTTAGAAGGTCATATCCTCTGCAATCCTGTTGATTCTCAAACATATATGGCTCTTTTATGGTAATATCATTTATTTTTTCTACATCTGGGATCAATAACATATATTCCTTTCTCTGTGTTAGTGCTTTTTATTTCTTTTGTGAAATGATAATGAATAGAACATTCAGCATTCTCTACGGTATGTGGCAATCTACTGCTGAAACATTTCCATCAACATTATAGCATTCCTATTGTTTAATTTGAGGAACTGAAAGTGCAGAGTTGTGGGGGATAAATTCTCATGGCAATAAAAAGCTGAAATTATTTCGGCGTAGGGATAGAGCCAGTTCACTGTGTATCTCAGGTAACACATTTAATGTGCAGGAACAACAAATCTGCTGAGATGGAATGTGAAAAGTCTGAAGCCTGACCAGGCGGTGGAACTTCTGTGCTCCTCTAGTGGTCCAGAGGGGTCATTATGGAGAAGGTGAAGATTCCCTTTCCAGAGAGGAGCATTATCAGTGCTGGTCAGGGATGTGTTAGGGCTGTGCTTGAGGAAAATATTGAGGTCTCAAGAAACCCAGCAGAGAAGATGATCCTCATGGTAGCTTTTGGCTGCTGTGGTTTGGGAGTTGTTTGGCCCCTTGCCAGCCAAGTAGGTGGAAAGGTGGCCTGGAGCTGTGTTTGCCCTCACTGGACAACTATATTCTGGATTAAAGCTTCCAATCCAGGTCATAGTGTCTTGGCAAATATTTGCAAATAATATGCAGATAAATTTTGTGTCTAAATGCCCTGGACTGTAGATGCTTGAAACTCAAAACCTCAGCAAAGCTCAATTCTGCCCTGGAGCTGTAGTGTTGAGTTCCACCTGTACAGTAGTAGATGACAGTGGGGACAGTGTTCATGAAGTTTGAGTTAAAAAACATGGTGTCAACTGCAAGTTACTGAGTTTTATTTTGTGATTTCCCAGCAGGTTTTGTTTGTTTTGTTTTGTGTGTTTTTTGTTTGTTTGTTTGCTTTGTTTTTAATTTACATTTGATTTTTTTCTTCTACCCAATGTTTTCTTTACTTTTGCTGTGTAAAAGAGATACATAAACAACCTGTTCATAACAGCAAAGCAGATACTGAGGCATTTTTCTGAATAAATGTTACGCTGACATTCTTTCACTGCAGCTTAACATGTGGTTTGGTGATGGCCTTGGCATTGCTGAGTTAATCCCTCCTGTTCCTCCTGTGTAGTCATTTCTGACCTGACAGTGCCCCTTTGGCACCAATGCCTCTTTATTTCTAGAATATTAGAGTTAATAGGGGACCCTCAGTAGGAAAAGAATGCCTGGGCTACCAGGCAGAGTATTTGTATAGGAAGCTCAAATAACTTCAGCTGGTGCTACTGAACAAGTTCAATGATTTCCTTGCCCTCATTTTTGATATTTCTGTGCCTGTCCTGCTGGGTTGCTCTGATAACTCTGTGCTGGAGAGTGTTCAAGCTGTTTTCCCCTGGATATGAGTCCAGGGCTGCAGTATTTTGCAGGAGTGTGACATTCACAAGGAAGGTGGCAGCATAAAGTGTGCAAAGACCCTAAACAATGAAGAGATGCATATTTTGCTGCATGATTTGTTTACTGGCTGTGGTGCTTTCCTTTGCCAGATCCTGGCACAGAGCTGGACTCAACATAAGTCTTGTTGGACCCAAGCTGGTTCATACAGGTACCATGCTCCTGAAATCATAAAAGCAACGTGGAGACACTCCTGCTGCTCCTTGCAGAGTCATCTCAGAGTGAGTGGGGTCAGGGCACTTCTCTGAGGAGATGTCTCTGCTGTTCAGAGCTAGTCTGGGTTTAGCCAGCCTGGACCTCACCTCACTCACTGGAGCAATGTATAACCCCATCTCTGCACTGTGTGCCTCAGCACCTCCTGTTTTCTCTTATCTCACTCTTCCTTCTCTATCTCTTTCCATAATGAAGTGATTGTATCTTTTAACTTGCCCAGCTTTATTCAGCCAATAAACTAAGCAACAATATGAAGGAAAGGAGCAAAATGCTTTAAAAATCTAGAGCTAAACGTTTTGAAAAATACATATGGTGTGTTTGTGTGTTTCAGTTTTAAGAACGGTTCTCTGATGAGAGAGAGGATCAGAGATGACTGTGCTTCAGGCTCCTGGGATGAATTCTCCAAAGCCTTATCATCAACTGTAGCTGGAAACAGTGGAAACCTGGGTATGAACCTTAGCAGGGCTGGGACCTTGAGGGTTTGCTTAGACACATGCTGCAGTAGGTGTTGTACCTGCTTTTCACTTGGGTCATCATGAAGGTCAAGAATTAAGTTAACTAGAGCAAGAGAAATTCCTGATGTGTACTTGGAAATGCTGTGTTGACAGCCTAAGTGTAATCACAGTGTTTTCCTCCAATATTTACTGACAAAGAAAATTATATTTATGGATTTGCTTTGGTCATTGGAAGGGTGTTAGTAACATCTTAGCTGTAGAATGTTTAAAACTAGTGATTTCTGAAGGAGGCTTTCATTAAAGTTTATTTCTTTTTCTGAAGACTCAAACCAAGTGAATTAAGTAGCTCCATATTATTTCTTTCTCAGTCATTACTCTAGAATCTTGTTCATCCATGTGCACAAAGCAATGATGCCAAGGGATGCCCAGATTTCCTGCATTTTCCCCAATGTGTGTCGCAGAATCATTTCATCCCTGTTTTTTCCCCCATGTTATGGTTAGTGAATGAAACATAACAAAGTTATGATGATGGAAATATTTGAAAAATACTGTTAAAACCATGGATTTGAAGTTTTACATTATTTTCTTTCCCACAGTTTAACATTTTACAAGTCTAATATGTAGCTCTTAAACAAGCTGTTGAAAAGGGAGCACATGTCTAATCAAGATTAAAATGGACCCATTGCAGAGGAGGGTTTGAAATAATCACCATCATCTTAGGTGTGAATTGATATGAGTCAAATTAATGTAAAAATAATAGGCAGCAAAGTTTTAAAATGTAGATATTTAAGCTATAGAAGACTTCACTCCTTAGCAAAGTGAATTTAAGATAGAACCTCTTGACACTGTGAGATTAGATTTTTCATTTTTAGGAGCTCTGTTATGTTGTCTGTCAAATCTAGTCTCTGTGGGGTATTAAAATGACCTGGAATCTCTTTTCACTAGAAGACAAAGCAATTCTGGTGTTTTAGAAAATGGGAAGAAATTATTCTAAAACCCCGAAGTCAGCCAGTTTAGACAATATTAAAAAAAAATTGGAAGTTGATGAAAATATTGTTACTGAACCAGGAGAGTGCCTTTAAGTTTAAAAATTTGTGTTATACTATATTCACTTGAATATCTCACTCCTGTGTAAAATGGGTGTTTCATGGAAGTCATCCTCAATGAGCTGTATACTAGAATAACCTTGGGTATACCTGTGAAAATGCATAATCTCCATAATTTGAGTGCCTGGGGGAAGCAGAGCAAAGGCATAGCTGGTTAAATATCCCCTCCCCTTTTATTCCTTGTTCCCTGCACTCCCTGTTGTGTGGGGAGGTGCCTCTGCAGAGGTTTGAAGGTCAGAATTGGAATTTTGGGATGTGCTTCCCCTGCAGACAGGGCCTGAAGATCTGTGACACTGAGAGTTGCTTAGTGGCAAGTTTGCAGAATGTTTAACCAGAAAGGCTATGTGTGCTAAAACACAGTATTATTTTGGGTTTTATTGTGCCAATAGTCACAGTTGTGACAGGGCAGCATACTTTTGTTCCAAGGTTTGGACCTCAGAAACTCTCCTTAGTTTCTTAGCTGTTCTGTTCAGTTTTTCTGTCCTCATTTTTCCTGGTCTCCTTTCTTGAGTATCTTTTCTGACCAAGCCAAAGAAATCTTTGTCCAGCTGTCTACAAAGCATTGCAGCATTTCCTCAGATCTCATCAAAACTATTCAGAGACCAGCTCTGCTTCGTGACTTAAAATATCTGATGTTCTCTAATGAGCTCATGAAATCTAACCCAGGGTATGAAATGTTCCAACATTCCTGTGCTCTTCTTACCAACTTGCCATTTTTTCTGTGTGTGTGTGGTTTTTTTCCTTCTTTCAGCCTTGCATATGACCTACTCAGACTATTTCTAGTATGTGTTATGTATTATCTGTGTAACTTGCAGATGTGGGTAATGTGGTGGATGTGTCCTCTTTCATAGGCTTGGTGTTTGTTGCGTTGTTTGGCATGTTTAAGATCCACATTTTGTAAAGTGAAAAAATAACAGAATTATAGAATATCCTGAGTTGGAAGGGACCCACTGGGATCATTGAAATCCAGCTCCTGGCTCTGCACAGGAGAGCCCCAAAAATCCCACCACGTGGCTCAGATCATTGTGGAAAAGTTGATGTGTGGACTGAAATAGTAAAGAAACAGGCTGTGTGGAGACTCAAATGTCCAAAATATATGATAAACATCTATTATGATTTTAGTTGTGTGCAGAAATAAGATTCCAACTTTGGGCCTGGGAGCAAACATGACAGTCTTTAATGTTCCTTGATGCAGGTTTCTACTTTGATGTGATGGAAATTACTCCTGAAGCAGTTGGGATTCACAGATTCAACAGAGACAACCAAAAGGTAGCAACAATCCTGTTAATGCCTCAAACTTTGAAGGAGTGCTGTCAAGGCTTCAATCTTTGCCATTATATATTTTTTTTCTTTCTGTCTGAAATATTTGCTTTCCAATTTCATTTATTGATGCAGATCCCTGGGATGATTTTCATAAGGAAATATTTAGTCTGTAGCTTGAGAGCATCTACAGAGCAGTGTCTGAACTAGAACTTATATGGTATTTTTTTAATGCTATACTTTCTTTACTGGAAAATGTGGATTTACTGAAACCAACACTGTCTTTGAGACAGGATTAACTTTAAGCTTACTGGGAACTTAGTGCACTTACATGACTTAGTCCTTGTTTTTTAAGTTTCAGACACATAGATAAGGGTGTGCTGAAACTTTGGGCTGTAATATTTTGTCCATGTGTATATAAACTAAAGACCTCATTTTGCTGTCCTGCATGACTTGGAGTAACCTACAAGCCACATAGTGGTATGTGAGTAAGCACAGGCTCAAGTCCAAGTGGAATTAAACAGAAATACAGTTATGGGAAGTTCTTTGTATCTTTTTCCTTAATTTTTTTTTTTTTTTGAGGAATGGCTGTTGTTTCAGTGTCTGGCTTTCTGGGTGGTGCTGAACTTCAGGAGATGTCTTTGATCAATCATGACTCCCAGTCGATCAGACCTCATGTAGGAGGACAGAGATTGATGCTATCTGGTGTTTGCAGTGCAGCTCTACTCTCTTAAGTGTTGGCTGCTAAATGAATGCTTAATCACTCCTAGCTGTTACACAAATGTAGGCACTTACTGCACTGCATGGAGAAACTCAGCTTCCTGTGAAGGATTCCCTCTATTTGTTTGCAGTTCAATATTCTGCTTCTGTTGCCTGTCTTGATGAAAGAACAGAAAAATATTATATGTAGAAACTAAATAAATTCATGAAAAGATCACGTGGTTTCATTTCTGTGCAGACAGAAATAGATTTTAACTTCCGTGGCATTGCTTAATTCATATGAATTTTAGCTAATTGCTTCAATTTTATATTCTTGAGATATTGATCCCTGAGCAGCTCTTGATGGTGGGAGATGCAGAGGGAAAACTTTACAACTTGCCCTAAACTTCTTCCTGTTGTGCATCAACTTCAAGTTTGATGTATTTGCCAACCGCACTGAGGTTATGGGTTGAGTTCTTTGTCATGAGTCTTTAGGTCCATCCTGTGTGTATGAGTGGAGAGCTGGGCCTAGATGAGAGCAGAATTCAGAGTGAAGACAAAGATAATCAGCTACAAACCTGTCTTGTGTTTTTAACACTCTGCAGCTTGGCATTGTGTGCTGGGTGTGGTGGTGTTAATCCATTCCCTCTTTGGTGCAGGTTTCAAGCTTCCCAAAGGAAGTAGAAATACGAGCGCTGATTGAAGGGCAGTTCATGGCCAAGAGGATCCATGCTGAAAAGCTGGGATATAAAGTCTGTAAGTATGATGAGAACTGGAGGCCAAAGGCAGTCTGCTGTGGTTCTTGTCCTGCCTGATGGATGGTATGGTATGAATTCTGAATGTGGTCTCTTGGAAGAATTATTGATGGTGTGTTGAGTGCACATTTTTGCAGATGTTAACATTAGTAGGACCAATGATTTAACTTTAAGAGAATTTCTTTTTCAAGAAATCCTCTTGTTCTTGCTATTTCATTGTTTCTGAGCTGCATTGTCCATTTTAAAATAAGAGTTTGGCCTTCAATAGCTTGTTAAGTGAAAAGAAGACCAGCCTTCTGCCTGAAGCACAAGAGTGTAACTCAGAAAATCTGAAATCTATGTTCAGTTCCTGGATCTGCCATAAGTTGGTCATGTACCTCTTTACCTCAGTTTTTTGTTAATAAAGCAGAAGCCCTTTCTCTGTCTTGTGATTTAGAGAGGTCCTGCTTCCTAGAATTTATGATATGAATAGTTTTTAGCACATTGGAACAACAAAGTCAGCCAGTATTTTACCTAGAGAAGTGGGTTCAGGTCATTACTAGGTGTACAATTCTACAAAAATAATACAGACAAGTCTGTAAGATTTTTATTGATGTTTTCTGAGAGTGTATCAGCCAGTGATATCTTAAACATACTGAATTAACTCATCTGGAGGATTTTTAATAACTATTTTATTTTAAAAAATAATATTCTTTTTATTTACATCCTGACTTCCTCCTTCACAAGTCATTGCTTGACTCCTACCCCCAGGCTTTTATCAATAATCATGAAGGACAGAATGTTTTTATTGTTTATTTTTTAAGAGACAACTCCAAGAGCTGAAAGTTGAGAAAATGCAGAGATACTGAAACAAATCACAAGGCTTGACAACACCACCTCATAAATTTATGCTGTAAAGGTTTTTGTGTTATATATTTTATTATATAGTTGAAACTGCATTTATTTGTGGAGGTTATTTATGGAGACAGGCAGAGTTCCAAATAGGCTGTGTTTAAAATACCTGTTTATCCTTCATTCTTAGATTCTGCCGCACCAAAATCTTGGCTTATATAGCCTAGAAAGCTCATGGCTGAGGACACTTCTGCACTCTGTAAATGTCAGGGGTTAGGCAAGCACCAGAGTGTGAGAAGAACTATTTGAGATATCAGACAACTCTGACACAGGAACAAATGGGGATAAATCATCCGTAAATACATTTAATCTGAGTAAGACAGCCAAAAATCTAAATAGTTTTAGGATGTGGCTTTAAGAATTCTTCATTAGCGTTTTTTTAAATGCTGTAGATGTCTACAATGAAAAGGAGACAGGTGTGGTTGGATTGTAATCCTATAGATTCCTTGGAATATCTTATACTTTTGTTTTGTTGCATCCCTAGAGCCTTTTAGCTATTTGGTAACTTAACAGATGAGTTGCTTTAAAAAAGAACTGCTGTGCATCGTGTGGGCTGTGTGCATCTCCCACTTCTCCTTAGTGGTATTATTTAAATGTCATACTCTGTTGTTTGTGTAGTGATGGCAGGCTCACATCTGCATTTGTTGTGTGACAGCTCTGAAAACAGGGTGTGTTCTCAGTGTGTTTCAGGGTAGGGATAAGCATTGTGGGAATTACTCCAGCATTGCCAGCCTTTCTCTTGTTTAATAGCTGCTGTTTTTCAGCCTGCCTTTTAATTTTTTTTTTTCCTTTTAATGTGATTTAAAAGCTTATTTATTTTTTGGATGAAATATGCAGTCAGGACCCTTGTGTTTACTCAATTCCTTTTAGGCCTTGCCTACATGGGGGATTTACTTTGATATTTCCAGGAATCAAGCTGATTTACATTCAGAAATATAATCACAGCAGGGTAAATCTTGGCTTTCCTTTTTTGTTGTTGTTGTTGTTGTTGCTGTTGTTTGCAGCAATGTGAGAATACAGTAAGGAGTGCCCACAAGATCTGGAAGGTTCTGTGATGGCACCTGTTAAATCCATGTGTGAGAGAAACGTGCGTGACATGGTCACTGACAACAAATGCCTGGCTGTGGTGCCCTGAGGTTTTTGTGGTGCTGTCACAGTGGTGCATATGAGTCAGAAACCTGGCTAGGAACTTCCCTAGCTCTGGCACCAAGGTGCTGGAAAATGATTTTGGCAGCTATGAACCTGCCTCTCTGTTCTTGGGCCAAGTGCAGTTTGGATGGCTGTAATCAGAAAAGCAACAGCGTACGTGAGAGAGAATTGTGTGAAAATAAACAAATAAAAGCCCTCCATATAGAGTTCTTGGTTATGCACTGTGAACATGACAAACATTAGATAATCCCTTAGAATTTGCTTCCAGTTAATGAATATATTATCTTGCTAGGAGCAGTGTTTTGAATCCTCAGTCTAGCTGGTGCTGTGGGAAGGAGCACGATGATGCTGAAAGAGCTTTTTGTATGTGAGGTTTTGTTCCCAGTTGGATGAGTCCAGCACATTGTAGATCTGATATAAATGACAAATAATAGTTTAAAATACCCCTTAAAACAGCTCCTCAGGTGCTGTTTGTGCTGCCTGTGACAGGAGCTCAGATTTCAGTGCAGCTTTGGTGCCAGTAGAGGGCAGGGGATTCTGTCTCATGGATTTTGTCTCGGAGGCTGGGACGTGTCAGCCTTGTTCTGAAAATGGCACAGAGACATCAGATGATCCTTAGGAGAAAGGTTAAACCTTATATTAATTGTGATTTAAGGGCTTTCAAAGTGTGTGTCACTCTGTTCTAATTGCTCTAATCTTTCTCAATCAGGTTTCAGAGGAAATCATTCAGTAACACCCTGTATCCTGTTTTGCTTATGTGCTTAAGGGGTGGACTGAGTGTTGAATCTAGAAACAAACAAGTGAAGTTTGGTCTGTCCCTGTTGTTTACATCCTCCCATTCAGAGATTCATGAAGATAAGGTGAAGGTTTGCTGTTCTGCCTTTATTTTCCTGAATTTTGATCGTATCATAAACACCTTCTATTTTTTCACATCCTTTTACTGCTTGCAGCCATCCCCCTTGAAAAGCCAAGCTCACAACTGGAGTTCAGAGGGTGGGCTTACAGCCATTCTTGCTGCATGGTCTGGGGACTCTCTGAAGTCAAAACCACAGTAACTTTGTGGAGAAATGACAGTGTCTGCAGCTCAGTGACACCAGTGATCACAGCAGCTATAAAGCTGTCAGTGGTACAGACTGATCTGCCAGTGTATACTTCAATAATTGTGATGATCACTTCAGAGTTGCTTCCATTCTTGACCAAGCAATCTTAAAGTTCACCCTAAAATTGACACTGACTGGAGAATGTTGCCATGGTCCTTACTTGGACCTAGTAAGGCTGTCCTGGTGAAGAACCACAAAACTGATTAATTTTGGGAGCAAAATCCATCCCCCTGATTACTGATAAGTGAAGTAAATATTGCCATGATGTATGTTACATATGCTGAAGGAAGACAGCTCACAGGTAGGGGTTCTGTGTGGATCACACAGATCAACTATATTCTACTCTACAATGTAGGAATCTTCATGTCAATGGCAATCTGAGCCCTGAGTCAATACAAGTTGGGTCAGGTGTGTGCTAGAGTTGTGTGAAGTAAGCTTTTGTGGGCCTGCAGCAGCAATTAATACATCCTGCCATGTAGAAAGACTGATTATGTGGGGTGGGGTCTGTGTTGAAGCTATTAACATTGGACAGGGCTTTCTGTCTTCATGTTTTTGTGCCTATCAGTGAGTTCATAATGCTCCATTAGCCCAATGTGCTGCTCTGTCACCTTTGTACCTTTAGGAATCTGATTCTGCCACCTAAGTGTCATCAGCAGGGGCAGGTGGATAGAAGGTGCCACATTTTATGAGTGCAGGCTTTGTCCATAAAACCCTGTGTCTGAGGCTATTGTGTAATTTATAGTTTCTTACATACATAAATCCATCACTCACAAATAATGTTGGTGCCTTCAATTCTAGTGAGCGTACTGGTGCCTCAGTGCTGGCTGGGCTGACACTGACATGCCTGGGGCTTTGCACTGCTCTAAGAATGAGCTGGTTTCTTCAATGGGGTGCATTCTTGAAAAAAATAGTAGTCCTGCAGTGCTAAGAAGAAAAAGGGAAATGTCAGAGCATTCTGGGCCTGATTTCTCAGTGGTTAGAGGGGGCACTTGCATTTCTGAAGAACTCAGCCTAAGATTACACGAGGGCAAACTCCAAGGTGACAAATCTCCATTTTCTTCAGATAATGTTTTCTTCTGATGCTCTTTTAGAGGATGGAGGTAGCAGGGCTTTTTACCTGCAGAGAAGGCAGTCTGGTGGAGGCTGGGATGCTCAGAAAATAGAATCAAGGAATCATTAAGGTTGGAAAAGACCTTCAAGATCATCACATCCAACATTTGACCCAAGACCACCATGCCAACTAAGACATGTTGTGAAGGGCCACAACTACTTGTTTTTTGAACACTTCCAGGGATAGTGACTCCACCACTTCCCTGGGGAGCCTGTTCCAAGCTATCAGTTGTCACAGCATGGAGCAGTTGTGTTTCATTGTTCCTGTTGTCACGTGGAGGCACAGAAACCCAAAGGTGAGATGTGAGGCTGTTATTCCACAACAAAGTGTTGGCTTTGTTGGAGGATGAAGTGGCTCTCCTGCTTAGCAGGGCTGATGCCACTGCTCCTCAGGTTGCTTCAGGGATGCCTTTGTGTCTGGCTATGGGACAGATTTTCCTGCTGGTGGTTGTCCTCTACTCTCTGGCATTTGTGACTGTGCTCTCCAAAACTCCTGAGAATTATTGGGAGCATGGGGATGCTTGTTCTGTCAGCCTTTGCCTGCACTGCTAAGTGTGTGTTTACTCCAGTTGTAGCAGTGTTTTGGCTGAAATAAGGAACACTGGGAGCGAGGCCATTTTGTAGTTGCATACAGATTAAATTGATGTTTATGCCCTGTGGGATTTAAATTTCTTAGAGAAATCAATACTAAAATGTTGTGTTGGCTTCGTGCTTGTCTCTTGCTGTTTGCTGCTGAGAGTGCTGATGGTGTTTCAGCAGCACGAGGGTGCTGGCTTTGTTAGGGGCCTTTTGCTTCAGCAAGCTTGTGAAAGCTGTTTAAAAATTATTAGAGGACAGTGACAGGTTGAAATTTTCTTTTTGAAACAATAGTGAATAATGGTAACATCAGATTGGAACATGTGGAACAGAGATGGGGCAGAGTGTGCTGCTGGCATGCAGTACAAACAGACCTCAGAAATGCCTTACCATTACATCTTAAACCTATATTTTTGAGGGAGGAGTGTTGCCTCAAGAAGTACTTTGAAATTCATCAGAGGCAGGATCTTCCTCCCAGATAAGCCAGGCATTCTGTTGCAGAGGATATTTGTATTTTCTGATGGAACTTCTGGCTGATAAGAGTGCCAGTGTGAGATGGGCAATAGCTTGCCAGGAACTTGACTCTCTCCCCTCTTATTTTTCACAGAGCATCAGACTTTTATCACGTAGCTGAGCCTTCAAGGCACAATCAAGCAAGGCTTGGTTTTCAGCCAGTGGTCTGGAAAGGTTGGTTAGCTTATTACCAATTCTCTGACCAAGTATTTTACAAAAAATGGCTTTTTATTATTACTTGGCTCAGGAGAGTAAAGTATTAGTTTAACTAATTTTTTTTAAGGGTTAGATAAAATGTCTCTGAAGGAAATGACCTCATGTGCTATAAGGAAGCTGCTTACGTGCTGTAGAATTTTTCATGCAGTGGCTATTGTCTTGCTTTTATTTTGTTTTATTGTTGTCATACATATACAGGAAACACAATGAAGACAGAAAATCTGAAGAGTTAATAAAAAGATTGGAAAGGGTACTATCTGTCTTTCTTTTCTGACACAATGATAAAATGTTGTCATTGTTTGAACAATTGCTTTTAATGTTTGGTCAGCAAAAGACCAAGTATGTAAATGGTTCAATTCCTGTGCCCTGATGTTAGGAGAGATTGTTTATGGCTCTGTCAGTGGATGTACTCTTCAGGCAGTACTCAGAAAAATAGCCAAGCTGTCAGTTTGCTGGGTTTGTTAGAGCTTTGTGGATCTCTGGAAGCTGGGGACCTGGAGATCAGTTGGGTTATCTACTAAATCTCCTTTTATTGCTTGTTTTTTGAGACTGATCTACAGTTTTAAATCCAATTAGATTAGCAAGGGAATGACACGACTGCAGTCTGTAAGTACCTTCTTGGGGAAAGGAAACTTGATAGTATAGGACTCTTGAGCCTTACAGACAGAAACATTATGGTTCAATAACTGGAAGCTGAAAGCAGGCAAACCTCAAATGACAAGCAAGGTGCAGATTTTTAGCAGAAACTGAAATCAAACTGCAGCAATTGGCAGTAGTGTAGTGAATTCTTTAGCACTGGCAGTTTTAAGAACAAGATTTTTTTTCCCCCTACAACCAGGTGCTGTGGTCAAAAGAGACCATTTATGCTATAGAAGAGTGAGTTAAAAAGATGAGAGTTGTCCATTCCACCTTGGACACTTGGGAATCTGTAAGAAATGCCATTGCTTGGAAGTTCATCTGATTCACAGCTAAATAACATTGCTGTTTATTAATCATTTATACCCAGAGCAGCTTCTGGTATCACTGTAAATGAAGCCCTGTTTTCACAATCATTCTGCATGTAAAATACTGCATTTACCTTAGCTGGCACTTAGTGAAATGCTACATATTCGTTACTTTAAAATCTTTCTTACTGTGTGTTCCCGTATTTTCATTTTTGTTGCTCAAATGTGACAGTCCTGTTGGAGGACTCTAATCAGCTCTCCCAAGATTCCCAAGTCCTCCCAGCTGTTTTCTCTTTTTTTTCTGGTTTAAGGTTATTCTGCTTCTTTTACACATCTCAGGTTATGCATCTCTCCTGAGCACTGAGTGTCTCAATGCTTTCAGCTGTATCAGCCCACACTTGAGGTTTTCAGTGTTAACAGGGGCTCCTACTTGACAAGTCATTCTGTCCCTGCTTCCTCTATTTGCCTGCACATACAGTGATTTTTAGCTGTGATTGTTTGCTGAATGAAATTAGGCAAGGCAATTTTCCCTTACTTAAAAAGAGATTACTGCCTAAATTTTAAAAACAATTTTGAATATTTGAAGCTTTGTTTCCATTCAGACTTTGATTTCCAGAGGACAGCTACTGAGTGCTTACCCAGAGTATTTCAAGAAAAAAATAGGCAACCACCTCCCACATTTCTTGTTTAAGCAATATCCAAGTAAAGTTCACACAATTGTGGACAAGAGTTATTTTGCTTTCTACTTGCATAACTTCAATTCTCCTCAGACATGAGGAATTAATTTGGGCAACTTTTTTTTTTTTCTTATTTCTGGCCTGTGGTTTTCAAGAACACACATGAAGGATATTCTTTAAACTATAATGTTATTTAACCTGTATGTGGTGTGTCTAACTCAGGCACTAGCACAGGTGTGTGTGGGGGATGCAAAATGACAGCTCTCAGCCCCAAGGCTTTCACAACGTCAGTTTAGTCCAAGTAAAAGGTGGCAAAAGAAGGAAAGTTAATGAAAAACAACCTTCAAGTGCAGTGTGTACTTCTCCTGCTCTCTCTGGGATAAGGACAGAAATGTGTTACCTTTGCACTAGGAGGCTGGAACTGGGGATCAGTGACAGGACCAACCCAAGGAGGAAAATGGAGTGTGTGGAACAGTGAGATTAGAGCATCCACAGAATTAAGTGCCTTGAGGAAGTGCTGGGTGACATGAAATTCCTGATCCCAGCTTCTGGACAGTGATATAATTTTTTCTCTTTGATGTTCAAAAGTCTGGACTTGACAGTGTCTCGCAGTGACCTCCAGCTCGTCAGTGCTGGAACTTTCCTAGCTGGAAAAATCCAAAGAATGGATAAAAGAACACAAAGAAAGTTTGCTTGAATGTGAAATTGTCTTTTTCTTACTGCAGTTACAGTGCTTGTGCAGCATCAGACGAAGTAAAACTAAATTCAGGAGTACCTGCTGAGCATTGTACATCAATTACTACTCAAGTAGAAAGTGAGTTTAAAAACGGCCACTTCTCTACCACTTCTGTTGGTTTTAAAGTATTTGTGTTCCATTTGACAATATATGGAGCTTAATAAGAAATGTCAAGAAATCCCTGAAAGCTGGAAATTTGAAATTAAAAATAGAAGTATGTATATACATACAAGCAAAGGGTGGGTTTGTGATGGTTTTATTTTTCATAGTGTCTCAAAGCGAATTAGTTCTTTAGAGGTTAGCTCTACTGCAGATAACTGCACTTGCCAATATTTATCTGAAATGTTCCTAAAGTGTGGCCTAGCACTTAATGTTTCACCTCTGCTTGTGCCTATCTCAGTGGATTCTACTGAAATTCATATTTATTAGACATTTTCAGAAGTTCTTGGTGGTTGAAAGTTCGATTGGCTCCCAGTTGTAGGAATTGGGTGCATCTTTCTTAAATATAAATATTTTCTATTTCCACTTTTGCAGTAACACTAACAAATGAACTGCCTTGTAAGCACGTTCAGTTTCTCTAGGCTAAAGTTGGTAGCCAAAGTTTCAGCTTGTCTATCTTGTCAATGTACTCCATCATTTAGGAGCTTCCTTCAGGGTGTTCTTATGTCTTTTTTTCAACAGCTTAATATCACTTTTGTGGCATTTCAAATATGGACTCTGTTGGTGCAAGGCTTTGTATCCTGGAGGTATCCATGTGCTGAGAGAAGGCTCCTGGGGACTCCATTCCAGCACATCCCTGGCTGCCTTCTCTGTGTTTCCAGGAGTGGTCACTCAGCTCCTTCTCTCTCCATTGCCAGTATCTGTTAATGAGCAGGGCAGGTGTCAGAATTTATCTGCACATAGCCATTTTCTTGGTGACCAGTTTAAACTTGCAGAAATATCATATATTTTATCCCATGGCAGCAGCCCAGTGAGTAGCATTGGAATGAAGATGGTTGCTGGTCACAGAGCCAGAGGGATTTTGAAGGACATTTTCAAAAGCATCCATTCTCTTCACTTAAGGTGCTCTTGATCTTTTTTTTCCCCCCTGTGTTTATTCTGGTCAAAAATGAACTTTTTGTTATTTTGAAGTAGTTCTAATTATATTGGTAATACAAATGTACAAGTGAAGAGCTGCTTGACTAATCTCTTCAAATTAAGTGCACTTCTAGTTAAATGACTTAAGGTTACCTGCAAATGAACAGTTTTGCTGCAGAGAAAGTGATACAAAGCTCATATTGGGTACTTAATTTTGTGAACACAGAGGCCTGGTACCCACTGAAATGGAGGTGAACATCTGAAACCATTGTTTTCAAGTATGACACATTGGAATAGGAAATTCCTGGCGTATCTATTTGAAAATGTGGAATTGTGTTTATAAGTAAATTGCAAGCAATAACTCCTTTAATAATCATGTGCATCTGATGCTTTGGAACAATGCCACAGAAGTGTGGAAAAAGTGATCTAATGGATGGTGTGTACCTAAGAGCTCCACATAAAAGGCTTAAAGAACAATTATCTAAGTTGAATGCAGTGTTTTAAAAACAGCTTCATCCATTTTCCTGCCATTTTTTGTGCTTTTCCTCTAAATAACTCTAATGTATATTAATTAATTGCTTGAAATAATACCAATAAATCTAACAAGGTTTGTCTAAAGCTTCACTGCACAGAGGAAACTTCATGTTTGTTTCAGTGGTGAGAGAAAAAAAAACCATTTACTGAAAATATTAAGAAAGCTAATATTAATTTAGATGGAACTTAATGAAATCTTTAATGGCTTTTTAAAATTATTTTCCTTAGATTGTAATTTGAATTAAATCATTACTATTGTTAAATTAGTTAAACACTAAATTAAGAAATGCAAATGAAGTGAGCCCAAAATCCAATGTGGTTATTGTTTTTATTGATATATGTAGGGTAGTGGTGTGGAGCAAATTCCAATTATATCTGATCTGTTATTTGCAGTACAAGTTCCTGACTCTTCATTAAGTGTAATACATTAGATTAAATGCTTTGTTCAATAAGAGCACAGAAAATACCAGTATTACAATAAACCTCTTGCTGCTCTTGCCTCTTGGTTTGGGCTGTTAGCACCGTGTACAATGCAGGCTTCAAGGCTCTCTGGTTTAAAGTTTGGAAATCCTGCCCAGCTGTGATCATCAGAGGGAGATAAATATGGGTAGCACAGTCACAGGAGGCCCAGGAGGGAGGGAGAGATGCTCAAGGCAACTCCATTACATACATGAGTTCACCTGAATAAATGTTCAGTGGCTTCTGTTTTGCTAACTTTAAATACTGGTAGCTAGCAAGGAAAATGCTCGTTTCACATGATATATCCCTCCCTATGATTAAAACATCCAAAATAAATGAAGTGTGCCTCCATGTATCAGAACTCGATTGATCCAAGTTGTTCTCTATCCTTTGGTTTATATTTTTTTTTATAATTTTTGTATTTATAAAACACTGACTGGCATCAGCAGGAATCCAGGGAGGAAAGAGGAAGATGTGTGTGCCATTTTGGGCTTGCCTGCTTTGTGCACAGCCAAGGTACTCGCCTGTGTAAAAGCTCATTTTTCATTTTTAAGCTGCTGTTTTCCTCAGAAGCTCTTTGGGAAGGTGAAATGGAGCACAGCAGGTGCCAAACCTCCCTGTGGCTACCCTGTGACAGTCCCACGTGGAGAGAGGACACCATAACCAGGGGTAGGTCTGGCTGCATGACTGGGCAAGCCAGGCACACATGGTGGGACCAACGTTCCCAAGCTGTGCCTGTGCCTCTGCATCCGTCCTGGTGCTGCATGGCTCTGGATCAGGTGATGGGGCTCCCCAGGTGTTCTCCAGAGCTCCTGTTTGAGCTGCTAGAGGAATCATTATTTTATACTTTGGGAGAACTTGCCCATCTTGTTGAGCCCCCATGCAGAAGTGTTCTTAGCTTGTCAGCACAGTGATAGAAAATACTTGCAGCTCCGTGTGCTCCCCAGTTCAATTTATTCTGCTGGTGTCAAGGCGTGGGTCCTGCCCAAGTAGAGGAGCTGCCTCTGCTCTGGCTGCTCTGCATTGGCAGCAGGGTGCAGAGACAAAAAACAAGAGACCTGATCACTGTTTTTCAGCCTTCTGGAAAGCACTGCTGCACTTGGGAATCCATGCAGGCAGGATGCTGGCAGAGCAGTGGTGACAGCTGATGTTCGCAGCAGTTGCTGTGGTTTCACTGCTCGTAGATCCCTTTTTTCTCCCAGTGTATGGGGTAAGCAGTGCAAGTAGCTCCATAATCATGAGAGTACAACTGATTCAGCTTTTCAGCCCATGGTTAACCTTTTCCTGGCAGAATAACTCTTGGAATTGATGGGATAGAGGCTTGTGAGGTGGTTGCTGCTCTATTTTAGCCAAATGTGGTGGGCATGGGTAGGGTATCCAATGTTGGCTTTGGGAGATGGGATTCCTGTGCTGGAATTAAATTGTTTACAATGTCCGTGTCTACAGCAGGAGCATGTGGCAGAATAGGAGAAGACACTGAGCACTGAACATGTTTTGTGAGCCTTCCTCCGAGTTACCAGAGAAATATTTGCCCATTGTACTTCAAATATTGAAACCCAAGCTGTTACCCATAGTGTCTCTGTCTTCCTCCTCTTGTTTCAGTTTCTTGGAATTCTGAGTCATCCTGCATCCAGAGCCATTCAAAATGGTTCTGTGAAGGGACTGAAAGACACCATATTGTTTTATTACTGGAAAGAATTAAAAATCCCCTGTTTTCTACATCATGATGAGGACCCTAAGGATATTTGCCATGTTGCTTTGTTTCATGCCTTTGAATGCTCAATAACTGCTACCATACAAGTAGCAAAATTCTTCCATTTCTTGTTTTCCTCCAATGCTCCTCATTGCACAAATCCTTGGAGTGTGGCTGCAGAATGAGTCTCTGAAATGCTTTTTTCTGTCAGTGTAGTCTATTCATCCCACTCCATTCCCATGGTCATCCCTGATCTGTGCTGGGACTAGAAATGAGACCATTCTGGCTGAAAAACCTCCCAGATGTTGTGCTGGTTTTGTTGCTGAGGGTGGTGGCAGGTAGGGAGTGTCTCCTCACAGTGGTGTTGTGTAGAGAAGAGTTTCTGGGTTGGAGACAGAGATCTCCACCTTGCAGGAGAAGTCTTGTGGCTTTGAGGCTGATATTGCTTGGCCTTCTCCTCTTGAAGATTTTTGAATATGCACTTACACAGATGTTTTCGGGTACTTCCCAGGCTTAGGGGCCTTTTTGCCACACTGCTGTCAGAGGATAACTGGACCTCCAGAATGCTCCTCTGGCCTTCTAGGACCATGTTGCAATGGCATCATCTTGTACTTGAACTGAATTGAATGGTGTGGCACCAGCAACCTGCAAAGAATGAGGATCTCAGTACCCAGGCAGAGCAGACAGTGGTTATTTTCAGTGCCTGCTGTTAAATGGGAATCAGCTATGGAGAAGCCCTGGCAGCACTGGCAGAGAGGAAGAGTGGTTGGTGTTGACCTTTAAGGTTTGACCATGCTGCACAACAGGAGCTTGTGCTGCTTCCTTCTGCAAAGCAGAATCAATGAAAGCACTGGGTTATGAATTGTGCAGCTGCTATGAATAGTGAGGATAAGTAGGGCTGGATTAGAATATAAATCTTAATCAGGATTAAGCCTCAGCAAATATGTATCTATGAAGCAGAATGTGTTGCATGAATAGGGAACAAGCTAGATAAACAGATTCTGTGAGTTCAGAGACAGCTCTGCCTCAGCCTGTAAGGGTTTGTGCCCTTTTATACTCCAAGGAGCATTTTTATTGCACTGAATTTGAGGCTTTTCTTTGAAATTGAATTTGTTCTCAGAATTGCAGGACTGTTGGGGTTGGAAGGGACCTCTGGAGATCATCCAGCCCAACCCCCCTGCCAGGGCAGGGTCACCTGGAGCAGGTGACACAGGAATGTGTCCAGGTGGGTTTGGAATGTCTCCAGGGAGGGAGATTCCACGACCTCCCTGGGCATCCAGTTCCAGTGCTCTGCTCTGTTTGTTGGCCCACAGCTGAGAAAAACTTGCTGCAGCATTTGTGCAGGATTCACTCACCCCATCTGAAATTCTATCAGGGATGAAATGAAATGTGAGCAAGAGGAAGAACCGTGTAGCAGTAGAGGCTCATTTGTTTTCACATGAATACATTAGAGCAAAATCTCACTTTCATGAATCAGCATTTCCTTTGTCAATAACTTTCAATATTAAACAGTAAGGTGACACCAGAATTACATTGGAGGAAAAGTAAATTAAACTGCAACAAAAGATTCTAGAGGGTAAATTGACACTTCAGGTCTTGATTTAGGTTCAGCTACAGAACAGGAAGGGAATAACTGTTTCCTCCCCATCATGTTTCAAATTGTTTTTTAACAGAGAGATAAAAAGGACATTTCCAGATTCTTAGTGGATACCAGCTCATCCAAATCCCACACTGTATTGAGCAATGATTCTCTTATTCCCTTCCATTTTCTCTGAAAATTGTAACACTTAGTTTGCCAAGATATGGAGCGTATAGTGGTGCACGTCCCTTGTTGCCTAGAAAGAAAATAGCTGATGTTTTAATATCTTCGTGTGCTGAAATGTCATATTCTTCTGCTGAAGTGCACTGTTTCCTCCTCTTCCTTCTTGCCAAATCCATTTTGTGTTTCCACACATTAACCTCTTCCTGACCTAGTGCTGCTCATGCATGAAATGCCCGAGTGCTTCTAGGTTGCAAGCACAGCAGTTGTCTGAGGTGTTAGTCTAGACAGTGATGCAAAGGAAATGCCCAGGTGTATGAATGCTATCAATAATTTTAGTGAATAGTCCCTGGAAGTTGTTTAGGAATGCATATTTTGGTGAAAAAGCAGTCTTTAAATCTCCTGAAACTGTTTTTAAAATGACGCAGGTGTCCTACTATTCTGATCTTAGTGGCAGAAATTACTTTACCCTGAGACACACTGGGTTGATATCCATAAGTATGCATGGGTTTATGTAAATACAAATACATGCACTTCTTGACTTGTCAGTGTAGTGGCAGCTCTTCCCTCACACTTAATTGTGTAAGTGTCCTGTATTCTTTCACTTGCCATTACAAGTTCAGACATCCAGTCCTGAGATGTTTTCAAAGTTCACAGAAAATTTAGAAGGCAAACAAAACCAAGAGGGAACACACTTTCTGCAGGATCATTGGTGGAAATTCAGCTGCTTCTTTAGTTGCAGAATAGGTTCTATAGCAGTGAAAGCTTCCTTACACATCAGATGCAGCTGTGACTTAAGAAAGCACCTTTAGAAGAAAATGTACATGTTATTATAAAAATGGACTTTACCTCTAGTCTGGCCAATTTTTTTTTTTTTTATTGTGAGCCTAGATTTAAATACTGACATTGTCATCTTATTGACTTGTTGATACTAATTATGCTACTTGTGTTTAAGCATGTTCTGAAGCAGTTTCCCAAGTTCCTAACTTGAATTTTTCATCTCATCCTGAAAGCCAGCAAAAAAACTGAGTCGTGTAATTTGTGACCCAGTGTGTGTGCTTAGGAATCCCTGGGAGAAATCCCTCAGACAGCAACATGAGTCTCTCAGAACACAGAAATATCAGCAGTGAGACCCCGAGGGTGCCAGTCACTGTGAGTATAAACATTGGGAGAGGCCTTGTGATATAATGAGAAAAGGCCAGAGAGGTGAGCTGTGCAACACACTTCTCCACCCAGTGTACACCTAATCCTGTCTTACACATTCAGCTCTATCTCCAGGCTTATCCTCTGCTGGGATGATGAGCAGCTCATGCTTGTGACTTGAATAAATCATGGAAGTTGCATGTTAAACAGAGGAATGGTCTGCTGGGAGCTTCATCAAATTCAACAAGGAAAAATGTCAAGTCTTGCACCTGGGGCACGTAGACTCCCTGCCTTGATAAGAATCTAGGGAAAAGCTCAGCTGAAGAGGATGTGGGAGGTCTGGCTAAAAAATGAGCCAGCAGTGTGTTCTTGCAGCAAGGAAGGCTGAGAACGTGCAGGCTGCACCAACAGAAGCACAGCCAGGCAGTTGAGGGAGAAGAATTATCATCCTTTATTCAGCAGCCCAGCAGATGACATCTGGAATGATGTGCCTGGTTTGGGGCCCCTTAATGTAAGAAATTTATTGACAACCCGGGCCAAGTGCAGTGAGGAGCCACCAAAATGCCTTGGAGCTGGAAGACCTGCTCTGGGCAGAGAGCTCCCAGAGGAGCTGGGCTTGCTCAGCCTGAAGAACAGGAGGCTTCAGGGGGCCTGATGGCAGCTTGTTGAGGTGCTCTGGTCTGAGGTGCACAGCAGAAAAGGGTGAGACAATGTCCATAAATTGATAGAGGAGAGTTTCTAATGGGATATATATAAAAAAAAAAGATGACAGGGAGGAGAATAAATATAAAACATTTTATTAGTGAGCTCTTGCTAACTGAAGGTCTTGGAACCTTGTCTGGGAAATGTAACACGACAAGGCTAATTTTATGTTGTCCCCCTTCTGAATAAAGTTGGTTTATTGACCTAGTTCTGTCACTCTGCAGCCATGAGCCAATTGGATCCCTCAGCTGCCACCCCATCTCATTTTGCCTCCTTTGGACAGATAGAGCTAATTACAGTAGGTACTCCATCCAAATTTTTTATGGATTAATTTACAGCATGATGAGCAGAGTCAGTGATGGAGAAGCAACCAAGGAAGTGAGGGGTGCTCTGACCTTGTCACTCACAGGGATGTGGAGACATACTGCTCTTCTCCCAGATGGCTCTTGAGTTTTACAGAAAGTCAGTGACAAGTTTAATTACTTCTGACAAATAGAGAACGCTTCCTCTTCTGTCTGCACTGTGTTATATCCTTCATGACAGTGGAAGAAGGCAAAGCAGCACCTTGACCAGTCACACTTTGGGTGGGATATTATGGGCTGAAGTTTTGGGGGTGAAATCCAGAGTTTTGGCTCCAGTTGGCTCAGTGCAGTCAGGATTAGATATTTCTGATGCAAGAAGGTGTTTAGGTACCTCTCAAATCAATGAAACTTCACTGCCTGCCTAAATACTGTTTGGCAATGAGATGTTTTCTCAGCAATCAAGATGCAGTTTACATGCTGTATGGCATTTGACAACTCCTGCTAAACAGGGAAGATTAATGTGAAGCTGCATTAGCACGTGGGTAAAAAGGTCAAGATTGTTGCAATCTCCAGAATCATGATAAATATAATTAAAGTTGTAAGACTTTTGTCTCTGTATAACTTTTGAAACAAACACATTGAGGGGAGAAATGGCTTCACTTGGACATTTGGGGCTGGTAGAATCAAATGTTTCTTTGCAAGATTTGAAGGTGCCTTATTTGTTGGCTTGATAGTGAATTTTTTAAACACCGAGTGTAAAATATTTTCATATATTTTGTGACAGGGAAAGGAAAATTGTGCGAGGTGTGTCTTCCCAGCTGGAAAGTCTTTTGGATCACCTCTGGTTTGACCTGATTTGCAGGCTTTTGTTCAAAAGCGAATTAAAGGGAGGTTCTTTCAAGAGTTCTCAAAGCTTAAATAGTTTTGTTGGTGTTTGTGAAGGCAGAAATGGTTATCCTGGGTCAGGCTCAAGGCCCAGCTATGCCAAAATCTTCCTCTGAAGGTGGCCAGTCTCTAACACACAAGCAAGGCTTGAACATCCTCCCAGCCTGCAGCTTAGCAATTTCCTGAGCCTCAGGTTTTTTATCTAACATTTGAGGATGAACTTTTTCTCATGACTTTAATCACTTTTTAAAAGCATGTAGGTCTTTGGCACCCATGGTATCCTGCAGCACTGAGAGCTTCACCTGAGCTGTGCATTGTGTGAGATGTCCCTGTTTTTCGTTTGTGTTGAGCACCTGATAACTTCATTTGCACCTTGGTAGGGTTTGTACCATGAGAAACAGAGAACAGTTATTCTGTATTTATCATCTCTGACTTCCTGTGCTCTATTGGCCTCCTCCTGGCATCCCCTTAGCTATTTATTTTCTTGGCTGAAGAATTGTAATCAGGACTTACTTATGTCCCACACCTTTGATCAGCCTTGTTGTGTCTCTCTATTGTTTCCATTTCTGCTATATTCTTTCTGAGATGTAGGAGTGGTGCTGCACTGAGTATTCAAACAGTGACTCAACTTCTATTTAACAGGTGACATACTACTGTTTCTGGCTTTATTCCCTTTATAAAAGTTTTTAATGTAGTTGTTTTTTCCATTTTTTGAGTACTGGTCTGGTATTTTCATGAAGTTTTTAAAATTTACGATGCTTTACTCAAAGATAATACTTTAGAGTCTGTTGGGTGTGCAAATTTAGGTCTCTTCAGTGTTGGGTTTGTTGTCTAATTCTCTGCTTTTTCCCAGATTACCTTTCACTAGCAGCTGTGAAAACTGATCACTTACTTCTACTTTTTGTGTCATTTTCTTTTTAAAAAATGATCATTAATTCATGAGACCACTTCCATTCTTGTGGACAAGAATTTCTACAAGAAACTTTGGTGAAAGATCCCATCTAAATACCTGTTGGAAATCTGTGTTTATGCTTGTGAAAAGCATTTATATTTTCCACAGGTAACATTATAATATTTGGGCACTCCATTTGCACACAACTTTTGCATGGGTGTCATGTGATTTGTTCTAAATCCCCCTTGTTGACATCCTGAACCCATGGATTTTCTGCTTAAGACAAGTCAAGAGTTGCCTGGGATTTTTTTTTCCTAGGGTTCTCAAGAAGTTGTAGCATAAAGCAGATGTGAGCATGATGTTTAGCCTAACATTTATTAGTTTATCCTAATATAGGGATAACTGTAGCATGTCATATTGCCTGTCCAGGCAGTCTGTGAGATCTCTTTGTGTGTGTTTTAATCATTGCCATCACCCTGGGCCAGTGGGCTGTTGTATGGTCCTGGTATTGATGTGATGTTCAGACCACATGGATTATGTTACAGGTTGGGACAATTAACTGCTTTGTCTGCTCTGGCTTCAGGTTTTCATTAGTGTATAGCAACACTCACTGCTGTGGTTTTCCTATATCTCTGCAATATAATTTGTTCTTTTATTTTACAGCATGTAATGATTGCCTGCCTTTCACCAGTGTGCTGCTTCTATCAATATCCTCAGTGAAAACTAAGCATTTTAAGCATTTCTATCTTATTTTTTTACATTTCTAGTGTCAATATAACAGCACTTCCACACTTGGCTCAGTAGCTTATTTTTGTGCTATGATTAAAATGGAATTGTGTCTTCCTTGTGGTTACTTGTTAAGATTTATTAATGCCTGCCCTATCTTTTATTTATAGATACAAAGTTTTAATGATTTCAGCCCTAGAAAGTGTGTCATGTCCATTTGTGCCAGCTTTACTGTACTTGAAAGTTTAAGGATTCTCTTGTAAGATTATTAATTGTAAATGCTGGTAGTTTGGTACCAGTTTAATTTGAATGAAAACCATATTTTATGCATAAGCAGCATTTCTTCCAAAAGTTTATGCAGTTCCTACTGAAACAAAAGTTCATAGTGAAAACGAGGAGAGAGTTATACCAGTGTGGAGGGGTTTTTTTTTAAATACTAAGTGAAATATTAAACAGACTTTATTAATGGAAAGGGATTTGTTAGAACAGGTGAGTATGCTTGATATACAGCAATCTGTGGATGCTGGAAATGCAGCAGGGTGGTTACCAAAGCAATGGGCATTCAGGTGTTGGCTATGACTTTGGAAGAACTAAGCTATAAAAGAACATTCTGTTCTACTGGTGACTTGGCAGAAGACATTCAGAATCCTCAGCAGAGGGGAGAATCAGGCTAATAAAGGCAGACTCATGGTATATGGGTAGGATTTGGTTGTAGGAATTTGAAAGTTGAAGACAGTAAGCTAAGCAGCTTAACATCTTCAGAATAAGAGGGAGTGAAGCTTGTAAGTGCGTCAAGCTGTTTGCTTAGATCTGGACTAAGGAGCTTAAGTAGCTTATAACACCACAAGCTCCTGAGCTCCAGAGGAAGGGACTTACAAGCTGTGCAACAGCCACACTTCAAAGGCCTTACAAGTACAGCTGATGAAGCCTGCAGGGCTTCTAGTCAAGTAAATGTGTCTGTCTGTCTACATCCAAGCACTTCCTTTTGTTTCCTCCTTACAAAGTTATGGACCACTCTCCCCCCTGGAGTTATCACATTGTTAAATACCACCTCCTCGAAGCCAGGAGGTTCTGAAAATTAATTTAATCATGCCCTTTATACATGTTCTATCCTTTTTACTTGCTTAAAAACTGTAGTATTATGCATGCTGGGATGTACCACTTGTTTTTCTGATGAAATGTATGAGGAACTTGAAAATGATGAAGAGTCTCCTGCTTATAATGGGGGATTGAAAATTATCTCAATTGTATTATCTCAAAATGTAAATTAGCTGTCTTCAAGGTCTTCAGTTCCAAATGTGTTTGGTTCTTGTTGAAGTCTTTAGGACTAGATCATCACAGCTTGCAAAGTTGCACTGTGTTGCTGTGGTCCCACCCAATTCCCACTGAAATCAGTTGGCTTAGTTGGAGTCAAAGACCTCTGCAAAGCAGGGATGGCTACTTTCACAAACTTTTGCTCTCCAAAATAGCTGTGATGTCCTCAAGAGTGTCATTACTTGCTAAAAAAATTAGCAAAGTCAAAAAAAATTACCTTCATAATGGTGCTTTCTTAAGTAATTTTGTCATCTTGAGCTTGTTCTGTCCTGACTTCATTAAGTCTACTGAAGGATGCACTTTAAATTAGAGGCATATGACCACATTTCTGTTTTACTCTGACTCCTTGCTCCCCAGCTATTTAGTTTCTATATATTTCAAAGTAGATCCTTACATGCAGCTCAGTATTTTTGTCTGTGCAGGCTGAAGCATATGATGATGCAAAATGAATCTTTGTACATTAATATCTCACCCAGGCTGATAGTAGTCTTTCAGGATATTTTGCACTGTTTGCAGTTACATGTAGTGTTATAGTTAGAGTAATTCAAATCACAGTGTGGATGGAAGAGGATGGAAATGACCTCTGGAGCTTGCCTAGTCAGAGCAGGGTCAGCTGGAGGAGATGGCCCAGGACTGTGTCCAGTTTGGGTTTGAATCACAGAATCACAGAATAGTTTGGGTTGGAAGGGATCTTGAAGATCATCTCATTCCACCCCCCTGCCATGGGCAGGGACACCTTCCACTAGACCAGGTTGCTCCAAGCCCCATCCAACCTGGCCTTGAACACTTCCAGGGATGGGGCATTCAGAAGTTTTCTGGGCAACCCAGAGGGTGTCTTACCACCCTCACAGTAAAGCATTTCTTGCCCATAGCTAATCTGAACCCACCCTGTGTCCTAAAGAGTGGAGGTTCCAGAGCCTTTCTGGGAAACCTGTTGCAGTATTTGATCACCTGTACAATTTTTTAAAAAAAGTTTATATTTGAAAGGATTTTTTTTTCCATTTCAGTCTGTGCCCTTTGCCTCTTGTTCTATCACTGGACAGTACAGAGAAGAATCTCTTGTCTCACTCTCCCTCATAAAGTATTTATGCACACTGATAACATTCCCTGTGAGTCTCTCCTCCAGGCTGAGCAGCCCCAGCTCTCTCAGCCTTTCCTTGGATGCCAGATGTTCAGGTCCCTTAAACCACCTGCACATTCCTTCACTGGGCTCACTCCAGTGTGTCCTTGTCCTTGGCCTCTCTCACCCAGCCCAGACCCAGCCCTGCTGATGTGTGTCCCATGTGCNCATAGTGAAAACGAGGAGAGAGTTATACCAGTGTGGAGGGGTTTTTTTTTAAATACTAAGTGAAATATTAAACAGACTTTATTAATGGAAAGGGATTTGTTAGAACAGGTGAGTATGCTTGATATACAGCAATCTGTGGATGCTGGAAATGCAGCAGGGTGGTTACCAAAGCAATGGGCATTCAGGTGTTGGCTATGACTTTGGAAGAACTAAGCTATAAAAGAACATTCTGTTCTACTGGTGACTTGGCAGAAGACATTCAGAATCCTCAGCAGAGGGGAGAATCAGGCTAATAAAGGCAGACTCATGGTATATGGGTAGGATTTGGTTGTAGGAATTTGAAAGTTGAAGACAGTAAGCTAAGCAGCTTAACATCTTCAGAATAAGAGGGAGTGAAGCTTGTAAGTGCGTCAAGCTGTTTGCTTAGATCTGGACTAAGGAGCTTAAGTAGCTTATAACACCACAAGCTCCTGAGCTCCAGAGGAAGGGACTTACAAGCTGTGCAACAGCCACACTTCAAAGGCCTTACAAGTACAGCTGATGAAGCCTGCAGGGCTTCTAGTCAAGTAAATGTGTCTGTCTGTCTACATCCAAGCACTTCCTTTTGTTTCCTCCTTACAAAGTTATGGACCACTCTCCCCCCTGGAGTTATCACATTGTTAAATACCACCTCCTCGAAGCCAGGAGGTTCTGAAAATTAATTTAATCATGCCCTTTATACATGTTCTATCCTTTTTACTTGCTTAAAAACTGTAGTATTATGCATGCTGGGATGTACCACTTGTTTTTCTGATGAAATGTATGAGGAACTTGAAAATGATGAAGAGTCTCCTGCTTATAATGGGGGATTGAAAATTATCTCAATTGTATTATCTCAAAATGTAAATTAGCTGTCTTCAAGGTCTTCAGTTCCAAATGTGTTTGGTTCTTGTTGAAGTCTTTAGGACTAGATCATCACAGCTTGCAAAGTTGCACTGTGTTGCTGTGGTCCCACCCAATTCCCACTGAAATCAGTTGGCTTAGTTGGAGTCAAAGACCTCTGCAAAGCAGGGATGGCTACTTTCACAAACTTTTGCTCTCCAAAATAGCTGTGATGTCCTCAAGAGTGTCATTACTTGCTAAAAAAATTAGCAAAGTCAAAAAAAATTACCTTCATAATGGTGCTTTCTTAAGTAATTTTGTCATCTTGAGCTTGTTCTGTCCTGACTTCATTAAGTCTACTGAAGGATGCACTTTAAATTAGAGGCATATGACCACATTTCTGTTTTACTCTGACTCCTTGCTCCCCAGCTATTTAGTTTCTATATATTTCAAAGTAGATCCTTACATGCAGCTCAGTATGTTTGTCTGTGCAGGCTGAAGCATATGATGATGCAAAATGAATCTTTGTACATTAATATCTCACCCAGGCTGATAGTAGTCTTTCAGGATATTTTGCACTGTTTGCAGTTACATGTAGTGTTATAGTTAGAGTAATTCAAATCACAGTGTGGATGGAAGAGGATGGAAATGACCTCTGGAGCTTGCCTCGTCAGAGCAGGGTCAGCTGGAGGAGAGGGCCCAGGACTGTGTCCAGTTTGGGTTTGAATCACAGAATCACAGAATAGTTTGGGTTGGAAGGGATCTTGAAGATCATCTCATTCCACCCCCCTGCCATGGGCAGGGACACCTTCCACTAGACCAGGTTGCTCCAAGCCCCATCCAACCTGGCCTTGAACACTTCCAGGGATGGGGCATTCAGAAGTTTTCTGGGCAACCCAGAGGGTGTCTTACCACCCTCACAGTAAAGCATTTCTTGCCCATAGCTAATCTGAACCCACCCTGTGTCCTAAAGAGTGGAGGTTCCAGAGCCTTTCTGGGAAACCTGTTGCAGTATTTGATCACCTGTACAATTTTTTAAAAAAAGTTTATATTTGAAAGGATTTTTTTTTCCATTTCAGTCTGTGCCCTTTGCCTCTTGTTCTATCACTGGACAGTACAGAGAAGAATCTCTTGTCTCACTCTCCCTCATAAAGTATTTATGCACACTGATAACATTCCCTGTGAGTCTCTCCTCCAGGCTGAGCAGCCCCAGCTCTCTCAGCCTTTCCTTGGATGCCAGATGTTCAGGTCCCTTAAACCACCTGCACATTCCTTCACTGGGCTCACTCCAGTGTGTCCTTGTCCTTGGCCTCTCTCACCCAGCCCAGACCCAGCCCTGCTGATGTGTGTCCCATGTGCTGGGCAGCTCCTCATCCTGGGAATGCTGTTCTTTCTAGAGCCACCCAGGATGCTGTGGGCTGCCTTTGCTGCAAGGACATGTGGCTGGATCTTGTTTGCCTTGCTGTACTCTGGGATCCTCAGATCTTTTTCTGCTAAGCTGCTTCCCAGCCAGTTGGTGCATGGGGTGTTTCCTCCCCAGTTGTAGGACTTCTCACTTCCATTTGTTGAACTGGTTGAAGCTCCTGTTGGTCCATTCCTCCAGCCTGCTGAGGTCCTGCTGATGGCAGCACAACTCTCTTGTGTATCAGCACTCCTCTCAGTTTTGTGTCACCTGCAAACTTGCTGAGGATACACTTTGTCCCATCATCTAGGTCATTAATATTGAACAGTGCCAGACCAGCGCTGACCCTTGGGATGCACCACCACTGAGTTGCCTTCAGCTGGACTTTGTACCACTGTTCCCAACTTTTAAGTCCAGAAGTTCAGCCAATTTTCAGTCCACCTCACTGTGTATCTAGCCTGTACTTCATCAGTTTGTCAGTGAAGATCTTGTGGGAGACTGTGTCAAAAGGCTTGCTAAAAAACATCCCCTGCTTTCTCCTCGTCCATCAAAGCAGTCATCTGCTCTTAGAAGGCTGTGCTGACTAATGCCAGTCACCTTTCTATCCTTCATATATTTGGAAATGGTTTCCAGGAGTTTTTGCTCCATCTTCCCAAGGATCAAGGTGAGCCTGACTGACCTGCAATTCCTGGTGTCCTCCTCTTTGCAATTATTGAAGATAGAAGTGACATTTGCTTTCCTCCAGTCCTGAGAAGCCTCCCTGAATTGCCATGACCTTTCAAAGATAAAAGAGTGGTCTCACAATTATATCAGCCAAACATCTCAGCATTCAGTGGTGCATCCTGTGAGGTCCCATGGACTTCTGTGCATTCAGTCATATAAATGTTCCCTAACCTGGTCTGTTCCATTGAGAGTTTCCTCTGCTCTGGATTTCCCTCCTGGCCTCATGGACCTGCCATTTCTGAAAGCAAATCAGACTGAGGCAAAGTCAGCATGGAGAATTTCAGTGCTTTATCACCCAGTCCTGTTCCCTGTCTGGCTGTGCTGCAGACCTTGGTCTGTGTCTGTGTGTGTGTGTGTGTGTTTACTCGTGGGCTCCTTTCCAAACAAACAAGCCTGAGTTTTGTGCTGATTTCCCAGACAAGCTTTTCCTGTTCGTGGCTCAGGATGTCAGCCAGCTGCCCCAGTGAGCCAGCGATTCAATTCCAGGGGAAGTTCAGCTTGGGTGAAAACAAAGACAGCAGTACACGGTTTTCTTTGGGTTTTTAATTACTTCCGTCTCTGTATCTGAAGCATTTTTCTTAAAAATACTTCACTTTGCAGGTGTTGCCTCACAGACTTTCTCTCATCATAACTTTTCTTATCATCTGTAGCCATTAAAGGGTTCAAAATACTTTTGGCAGGGGGATTAACACAGGTGCCCTGCAGCAACTCCCATTGGGATAATTGCATTCTTCTTACTTAAAGTCCCCTTTTTGTCAGGTGTTATCTTAGGGTTCATTTCATGTCAGGAGTTGCTGTGTTGTGCTGTGCTCTCTGCCAGAGAGGGATGTATTTCACTGTGGACTTTTCTAGGGCTGAAACTTTTGTAGGCAAAGTAATTTATTATGATTTTTTTTAATACTGGAAGGACAATCCAATAAACCATTTTCTTTCTTATTGGAAATTGAAATAATGTTGCTTTTTTTGGATGTAAAGAAGCATACAGGCTGGATTTTGATGTCTCATTGATTGTAAAGCAGAGCCATGGCTGCAGTTCACAGTGAAAATGTGGGGTGATTTCAGTGCTGCTTTGACCCTCAGGAGATTTGGCCTGCAGTCCTAGTTCATCTAGATGAGTATCTACTCTTTTTCTCACATTTGAAATCAGGATGCTGATAATTCCTGTCTGTCAAGGGTGTTCTGAGCATGGATTGACTATTTTTAGGCTGGAATTATCAACTCCCTCAGTCGTTAAATGGGAAATGAGATTCAGACCCGGCAAAGTCTTTTTTTGGTGCTTAATTCTCAGATGGAAACTCTGCTAAGGACCCTGAACACCAACATGTACAAGGGTCCAGAGCTGGATTGCTGAAGTTTTCAGGTTCACAGGGGGTTATTTGCAGCTTGGATGAGATGTTTGTGTACAAGCAGAGGAGAACAAACCAGGCTGATGCTCAGTTCTAGAGAGCAGCAGTTGCTGCTTGTGCAAACTTTGAGGCATATGGTTTGGATTTCCATGTGGTAGGAAAATGGAAGATGTTTGGTGGGGCTCCCATGGCTTCATCTGGGAATTTGTGGAAGGAAATAGTAGCTGATAGGCCATGTAGCCTTTGCATGGTGAGCATGATGTCTTTGATATGTCAGATCTCTGACACATGTAGTGCACAGGAGACCAGGGCCCATATGGTAAACCTTGATGCATTTTGTATTCCTCTCTTTCCAGCCAGTCAAAACTGGAGCTTAAGAAAGGAAACATGAAAGCAGAAATCTGACCATATGGCAACCCTAATTAAGGGGGTGATGTCAGTTTTTTCCACCTTTAAACTCAAGGCAGTTATAGTGACCTCAGGGCTCTTTGCTTTTCTATGGTGTGTTTCAGAATGAAAAGTTTGCTTTCCTGAGCAGGGAGACTGAGGGAGCATTTGCAATCAGACACTTGTAGTTCTGCTTTGTAAGAAATAATGTGCTTTCAGAATTTCTGTTCAAACTGTCTCATAGTTAAAGTCACATTTTAGGGGGCTTCTTTGAGGAAAAACATGGAGGATTCATCTTCTTTAGGAGACTGAGATCCCTTTTTTGGGTGATAACAGAAATGAGTCTTGATCCTAAATTTAACATAAATCACGACACTGTCTTTGCTCTTGGGTCTTGAGTCAGTCTGTCTTCTGCTTGGGGCTATTCTGCCTCTTATGAAATATTCACCAATCCAGAGAGACAGTGTGACTTTGTGTAACTTGGTGGTGAAGGAAAATATGCAGGAAAAGCAGATCCCAATTCAGGTTCTGTCCCTGCTCTAAATCAGGGGATTTATGTCCTAACTGAGTCCATAGTAGCAAGGTGACAGTGTTTATTTACTGTCTTTCTGATCTCTCTTCAGTTGCACAATTTCCAATGTGGCCTTGAAAAACTCTTCAGTTGGCTGTTCTGGTCCAACAAAACGTATCTGGCAGAAAAATTCTGGACCAGCTCCTTCAGGATTACTTAATAAATTATGAATTACAGAACAAAGGTGCTAATATGTTCCAGGTAACAGTACATAGGGTTTCCCATTTTATTTAGTCAGCCTTTGCTAAAGTCAGCTCCTCCATTTAGATTTTTGGCTTGTTTGCTGCTGCTATATCCCTACTTTGCATAAGACCATATAAGGAGAGGGTCTAACACTGTCTTTCTCATGACCAGACCTTTATTTTTTCCCTTTTTGTGTGATTTTCTATAATTTAGATAGCTTGACAGTGTGTCTTAGTGGATTTTTAATTTTGCAGCACTTGAGTCGATTTGCTGTTGAAAAATTAACCAGTCCATGCCCTTGAAAAGTCATTGCATCTGTTATTACCTCCACATGTGATAAGTTTAAGAGAATGATTAGCAAAGGTGTCACTCATTTCTGCATGCTGTATATCAGATCGGACTGGCTGTGAAGTAGTGAACCATATTAAAGCTGTGAAATCAGCCCTGCTCTGCAGGGACTACAACCAGCTGCACCAATTCTACTCCTTTTTTTCCCTTGCAGATTCAGGAATGATTGGAATGGAGTTTGACAGTTTATTTACAGATTTGCTGTGACTGACAGGATGCCAGAGGGGAAATGTTTGTACTCCCTGAAGATAGTTTTTAGTAACTAAGGCTAAATATCTGACAGGACTTCTGTTACAAAACAGAGTGTGATCAACAGTTGTGTTACTGCAGAATTCAGTGCAGTTTTTCATTTAAAACACAGCTAGAAATACAGAAATACAGCCAGCATTGGCTTTGATGTAAAATGTCCCCACAGAGAAGTGTGGCACTGGTGAATTCAAGCCTTCCAGTCCAATCCTGATCCCTCATCCCTGTAAGAAACTGGGGAAAGGAGGATGAAAACCACTCACATGCCACTTTCTTTCCTCTTAAAAATTGATTTTCAAACTTAAAATTTCTGGGGTCCCTGAATTTTTCAGTGTGGGACTGGACTTCTTGCATGTTAAGCTCAAGTCTCCTTGGCAACAAAATGTGTTTCTCTTACATTATGGGCTGCCAGGAGTTCATGGACCATGCACTGAAAATTTACACCCATATGTGAGATGTTAAGGTTCCCTGAGGTTCAACCTTGAAATGAAGAAAAAAAATAATCTTGTTTTCCTCTTACATTCATCCCTTGGCTTTTAAACTAGTGCAAGTGGGCTTTTTCTTTTTCATGATCATTCTTTTTCTGTTTCTCAGTGTGAATCTGCAGTAACCTAAAGTATCCTTGTGGTGTATAAAAGTGTTACACAATGGTAATTTGAAAACAGAAACCTTTTAAAAGAAAATGCATGAGTTATATACTGTATTATGTGCAATATATGGGTAGTAATATTATACTTTGCATTCCCAGAATTAACATTAAACTTTTAGTCAGGAAAGTATTTTTTTGTTCATTAGGAGCTCTTTGTTCATTTAAGAGGCACGGAAGCTTTTGTACATTGCAAAGGTTAACTGTGCTCAGAGTAAAGGTACTTGAATAAATTGTTTTATGGGTAGCAGAGGTTGAAGGTGGGCAGATTTGTCTAGCACAGAGAAAAAAATATTTTTATTAGATTGTTAGGTGTTAAGAAGTGCTGCCAACTTGCCAAATGTAATCTGAGTATTCATGAGCAAGAAATGCTGAAATATTGCAGGGGACAGAAAACAGGAACCTGAATGCCTCTGTCCTTACTTGCCTTTAAGACAGTCCTGGTTATATCAAATGTCACAGATTTTAGTAGGGTTATTTTTTCCTTAATTTTGTTGTTTTTCTGGCTTTATTGATAACCTACTGCAGACTGTATTATTTGCTGTATGTTTTTGTTATAATAAGACTGTGCACCAAGGAAGAGATGTAGAGCACAATGAGCAAATAATAAATGAGAAAAGGCAAAATGAGCCTTTCTCAGTCATCTTCCAGTGAATAAGTCCCTTTTTAATATTGATATGTGAAGAATGGCTTACAGAAAGACCTGAATACACTGTGCTGTACCAGAGCTCTAGGGAAGATTTCCTTGGCTCTCTGGTTATCACCAGGCTGAGCTCATCTCCCCAGTGATGAGGTTCTTCCAACATAGCCTTTATTCTGCATGCTACAGGTGAATTCTTATTTGCTTTTTTAAAATTTTGGTAATAAAAAATTACATTTCTGGGAACATAGACTGGCCTCCAGCTCAGCCCTTTCCTGGTGGATTCTGTTTTCACTGGACTGTATGGCCATGGTTGTTCTGGACCTGTAGCTCTGGCAGTCCTGGCTGCAGAGTGATTTTTCTGTAGAGGGAGAGTGATTTTTCTGTGTCTGCACCATTTTTATCCATGCAGTCAAGCAGTTCCTCAGGGAATGGTGGTTGTGGGTCTGTGGCTCTCTGGTGCCTTTCAGGACTTGAGAAAAGTGACCAGAGCAGTTAGAGAATGGCCAGTGACCAGTGTGCCTGGTAATGCAGTTGAAGTTCTTCAGCAGTTGGATTATGTTATTAAAAAAGGATTAGATGGCAGAGCAGGAATGAAGAGCTTTGAGATCAACAGCAGAGCTGTGAACTGGAATCATGAGCATTACTAAGCCTGTCATCCAGTGCCTAAAGACAAAAGTATAATTACCATCAGAAGGTCATTTTTCTAAGCAAAGGACAGTTGTAAACTGCCTTTACCGGGAAAAAAAAATCAGTATTTGTTGCATTGCATCATTGAATTATGCATCAAGATCAGACACTTTCTTGTTCAATTTACTTTGTCATTTTCTTCCAGCCTATTCTCAGCAGTTTGGATGAAAATATAACACAGTAGCACCTGCTTACAAGAGACATTCAATTCACTGGATGTCTTGATTGGAAAGACATTTGCTTTGGTCCAAGGCAAAATCAAATGCTCTTTGTTTTAATGGGATATTCATGTTTTATGGACAAATAGCTACAATTGGTGTTATGATACCTTTTTCTTAACCTGGTCTTCTTATTTTAGTGAGTTATTTCAGACCCTTAATTTAGAATAAATGAGATTTACTCATGGATCAGGTCCTGCATCTTTTCTTCTGTTCTGTACAGCCTGTGTTGAAACAAGTATTTTCCCAGCAGTAAGATTTGATTGTCTAGAAAGGTGTAAACATTCCTTTTTCTGAAATTGCTTCATGTATATAGGTGAAAATAACACTCTCTTAGGAAATTCTAGGCATGGTTAGATTGTTTCAAGACCCTGGTCAGGGTAGTGAAATGAGTAAATAATAGTTTCTCTGTCACTTCACAAGCTGTCCTTCTCATACACACATACACAGAGAAACTCAGGAACACGAGATGATCAGAATCTGCCCCCATATGTTCCTCTCACCATGATCCCTTTCCTTCTCTTTTGTTGCTTTCCCCCATAATTTACTTCGTTTGCATATTTTAGTGTTTCATACCATGGTGTCTGAGTCAATTTTCTTTTGAATAATTAAACAGGTACATGCCCTTGGAAAGTCATTGCACCCTTTATTGCCACTTAATGTGTTAACTGTGAGGAATTGGGAAAAGATGTTGTACATTTTTGTTGACTGCTGTTCTATGTGAGGGTTGGATTTGGTGCAGTGAAAGGGACTCAGAGGATCTGCTGGATTTTGGTGAGCCACGTCTCAGATATCCAGAGTGGAAAACCTTATCCTTTTGCATTTGGAAGGAAAATGCGAGCAGCCTCTTACCTTAAAATAACAACAAAAATAATGAAGATAAAAACGATAATTAAAAAATTAAAATGGATTTATTGATAGAGTCAGTGACTATTCAGTGATGTCCCATTCTTAGGTGGGGTTGAGTTTAAGATAGTGGAAGATTTTGGACTTTGCAGGAGAAAATTCAAAGGAAAGAATTGGCCCTCAATTCTCTGTTCTGTGAATTTGGGAGAAAGGAAAGAGAGAGGGAATGGACAAGAGGAGTTTTTCAGCTTTTTAATGAAGGTAGCTGGGAGTTCTCTGGAGGGATGACAGAGGCAGGTGGGGATTGGGGTGGATAACGCACTCTGAGCTGCTCTGGGGAAGGCTGGGGTAGCAGGGATGTTTCTGTGAGCAGTGGAGAGCTCCAGGTTGTCATTAAAATCCTGAGCCAGGTGAGCTTGAGCATAGCTGTGCTACAGATGCAGCTCTAGCAGTGACATTATGGGGATTTGTTAAAATGGTGCTGGCTTGGATAAATGAGTCACTGTTCCTGCTGTAGGAATGAGGAGCGTGCGCCAATGACAAAATGTGCTCTGCTAAATTGCATTTTATTTTACTATTGTCTGGCAGTCATGCTTTACTTTACTCCCTCCTTTATCTAGAGCATACTCTTAATTGTAAACGTATTTCAGTGTCTTTGGTCACTCTAAATGACATTAAAATGTCTGTTTGCCTTCATTGCTCATTCAAGCCCGACTCTTTGCAATTAGGGTGCTACTAGAAATTTATATTGATTTCTATGTGGTTTTTTTTTTTCCTTAGGATAGGAGAAATCTCTGCTTAAATGCTACAAACTAAACCAAGGTAGTTTATGTTTTTTAATGCCACTAAATAGGTTTTGGGGATTGTGCAGCGAGAGCACGGGAGAGATCCCAGCTGATCCCTGTGGCCAAGGCAGCTGCTGGATTCCAGCTCTGTGGCAGGGAGGTGAAATCTCTTCTCCAGCTGTCAAAGGCTGAGAATTCCTTTAAAACATAAAACTTGTGCTTGGTCAAGCTTGAGAAAAAAGTGCAGGCTGCATCTTATGCTTTTGATGTGTGAGTTGATTAATAAATGTAGAAATAGGAGGAAAAGGTTGTGGCAGGGTGGGTTTGGGTTGAGTGCAATCAATAGTGATTTATCCAGAGAAAAGGGACTCCATCCATTGACACAGTTCTCTTCTCTTGGCCTTTGGAAGAACTTTCCATAGAATTGCTCAGCTGTGCTTAAAATATCCCCATGTCAGTGTAGCTGGTGTGTTCAGCCAAATGCTAAATGAAACACACCTGATTTTGGGGTTCATCAGTGGGAGAAAACATGGGGAGTATGGCAGCAGTTTGTAAAAGAGCAGCCTCTTGAATTATGGAGATTAACATCTCAGGGAAGGCTACAGGCACAAAGCATACCTAAATAATGATCATTGGTTAAAAGGCATCAGTGCCTTGGAGATAAAGAACTGCTATAGATTGTCAAAGAGATTATCAAAATCCTTCAAACCAGACAGTGTTAATGATGCAGATCATGAAATGTGTGGTGACTGAGATTTAAATGTGTGTTTTGATATGGATTGTATGATCACTCATCAAAGGATTCAGACCTGTTGTTTTTTTAAGAGGGGTTTCTTTACTATCTGAATCAAACATGACAGCTCTGCAATCTGTGGCAGGTTAATTGAAATGCAGTGAGAGTGCAAAATCTGAATCAAGCATGAGGTTGGCAAACTTTGTTTATCTTTTTATTTATGCAGATCTCTAAAAGTAACCACTTAACTTAAGAACTGTTGGTGAAATCAGTGTGATTTTCCATCCTTCCTCAGATAGGAAGCATTTGGGCCATAAAGGAATATTTACAAAGATGTCTTACTGGACTGGATTGAGTGAAGGTCTATCAGGAGCTTGAGGAACATATTATTATTAGTGAAATTGTAGTTTAGTTTCAGTGGCCAGTGATGGACTTCATCTGACTTGAGAGAAATTCTGCAGGTGGCACGCCAGAAATATGGCAAGGTAATTTTTGTTGTCTCCTTTTTGCTCAGAAATGATTATTTAATTATACTTAGTGACACTGAGTGCACATTAGAGGGAGGCATTTTTGATGATTGCTAAGCTAAGGGTGTTTCAGGTTCATTCTTTGTGAGCTGTTGTTTTTGTTCTGCCAAACTCACGTGCACCCCTGCCTGTCAGAAACCTGTGCCACCCCATGCCAGGGCCTCTCATGGGGCTCCTGCCTTTAGATCATTGATATCCTCAGACACCACCAGCAGGAGAAAAACAAACCCACCAGACATGAATTATAAAAGTCTTTGGATTACAGTGTGAGGGGTTGGAAATGTTCTTTCCTCCTCCTTAGCTGGACCTTTTTCTTCCATTGCAATGGACTCTGTCTTTAACTTTTATTGATTGTATGGGAGCATGAGGGCAGCAAAGGATGGGTCAGGTACAAGGATGATGCACATGGTCCAGGTACCACAGTGCAGCTGCAGGGGATTGTTATAAAAACAGGAATTAAAAAAGCCCCTTGCCATCAGAAAGTCCCCACTTTATAGTGGCATGAAGCTGTTCATGTGTGGGAGCCTATGTTTGTACTCAGGGGTTGTATTGTTCAGTACCCAACAGAGTATCCTTCCTAGATCTAATATTTCATTTAAAAGCAATTTGCCTGAATGAAATAAAATATGCATGATGGGTGAACACAGATGAGCTCTGTTAATGTATTCTAATTAACTTGCTAAAAATATTTTAAAATCTTAATAAGCTTAAAGAGAATTTCTGATGATCAGATGCAATGTTAATGAGCATGGTATAAAAACATAAGAAGGTAAAGTGTAAAGCTGATTGGCAGTTGCAGTGCTGTTTGTACACCTAACACTTTTCTTGGGCAAAAGAAAGATCTTTGGGTTAAATTTTACCTTTTGTCTTGGTAGCTAATTTCTCAAGATCTATTTCTAGAAAGCTTAATGAGCAAAACATTAAAAAAAAAAAGAATTTACCTGTTTGATTTGGGGTGTAGTGGGAATTTTATTGCTTAATTATGCCTTTAAAAAACGTGCTGAGGACATTTATAATAAAGTATCTGTGTTCTTTGTGTGGGGGAGAATGACTCTTTCCCTTTTATATATGCCATAAATCTCGGATTGTAGTCCTTTTTCTCTCCAGGCTATTAGGTTTCTGCAGACTGTATTTCATTCCTTAGCACCTATGGTTGCTTGGCAACAACATCTGATTTACATGAACCCAGCCCCGTGAATGAATAGTTACCTGGAACCTTTCTGTGCAGAAACCCTGAGAAACGTAGCAGTTCCCCCATTCACCATGACAATTATTAGGAAATATTAATTGCTTCTCTCTATTCATCTTTCCACAGCCTTTGTCTCTCATTTAAGGGGGAACAAACTGTATTCTCTGTTTAGTTCTAGCCTGCCAGAGGTCACACAATTCATTTATAAATAATCCTCTTGGAAAGGAGGAGGTTTATTAATAACAGGAGGCTTTAGTGGTGCTCAGAGACCCAACTGGCACGAGTGGTCCCCAGTGCTGTGTTCTTTAGGCACAGAAAGAATGAGTTCAGAGGAGGGAAGTAACTCAGCACAGCCACACAGAGCAGGTCAGCATGATTTTTTTCTGTGAGTAGGTCTGGTACAGTTTTTAGGGAGAAAAATGCTACCTCCTCAATTTATTTTATCCTCTTCTTGATGTATGGAACTTAATTGAACGAACAAAATAAACAGGTTTTCTGCTACCTCAGCAAGTGTTTGGCAAGCAGTTACACCCTCCTATCAATTAATTTTTATTCTTGTGAAGTACTTTTCAACCTGTAGGTTATTTCTATTGAGAGGAGTAGGAGGTATGAAAGAGAAAAATCAAGAAGAAAAATTCTTCATCAGCACTGAATGAACACAAACCAGTCTTCCTGGACTAGGAGATGAAAAGCTACAGGCAGTATTTGTGGATGCCAAAACAGTTGTAATAATTCTTTTGAAAAAATATTTAAAGAAAGCACCCAAATTGCCTTGTTTTGGAAGTTCTTTTCTGTTTTTTATCCAGCTTATGCTTTGCAAAAATAAAATATTGCTTGGGCTTGATTCTTTTCTGTTGCATTTCCAGAGGCTTTTATTGCTGTTGTTGATAACAAAGGCTGGTGTAGAGGGAAGCAGAGCAGGCCTGAGATCCGGTAGAGATAGATCTGCTTTGAAAATCTAGATCTCAAACTGATTTTTCCCCCAGGTTTGTTGTGCTTTGGGTTTCTCTAGAATCAAAATACTTGCTAGTATGTTCTTTTTTCTCATCACTTGAGTGGCATTCAAGGTCAGGTCATTGTACCCTGTGCCTTTTAATTATATCCTGTGGCTTTAGGTAATGCTGAACTTGCAGCTCATTATTATATTTTCTCCTGTGGACATGTCTTGCTAGTGATGCTCAAACTCTGCAGATTAACTAATGCAGAATTGAATGCATTTGTGATCTAAGTAATGAAGAGGCCTTTGTTCTATTCTTGGTTATTCTTCTGATTTTGTGTGACCTTGGGTAGCTCATTTATCTCCTTGCTTGCTTTTCTCATTTTAACCTTCCATAGATGGTGCCACATGTTGATTTTCCAATGTGATTTTCTAGTTCCCTTAGAAGATTTGCAAGGCTGAATATTGCTGCATGAGGACAAATCTTTATTACAAATGAAACTGTGGTTTTTTTTGTTTTCCTAAATAACTCAGTAACAAGCATTATTTATTGATCTGCAAAGCCACATGTGGTACTTACACACATCAGAGTTGTGATGGGCATGGGAGGGTGTGTATTTTACTGAGTTTCAAGCACAAGTTTCTCATGTGTCAGAATACTTTGAGGATACTGAGCTGTGCTGCAATGAAAAAACACATTGAAAAAATGTTGGAGAATGCCTAATGTAGCAGTGACCTTTTTATTAAAACTAATTTTTGAGAATATCTTGCACTTTCCTGTCTCTGGGTGAATGTCTCACCTTAGCCTGGGACCTGAGCAGCAGGAATGGTCAGGGTTGCCAGAGGCACTCAGTACAGAGCTCCCCAAAACCCAGGGCTCCCTGTGCTGGGACCACAGGACACTTGACCTCCTCTCACATGGCACTGCAGAGCGTGTGCCTGTTGCAGCTACAGACACTCAGAGCCAGAACATTCTCTCCAAAAAGTTCTCCCAGGCAGCTCCCCAGTGCAAGGTCCTCTGTGATTTACCTGGAGTTTTTATAAACTGGTAAATATCTGGGTAGGTAAACTGACAACATGCACTCAGACACTTCTGGGACAGACTTTTTAGTGCTCTTACCAACTCTGCTCTTTTTTTTTGATAGTGGTTTCAGAGGTGAAGGTGTTTCTATGATGCAATGGCATCAGACCAGCAGCACTTAGCATCAGTGGCTTGTGGTCTTGAAATTATGCCTTTTAATGAGTGGCAGAACATAAAATCCTTAGCTTACCAAAAAGAAATACAAGACATAATTTAATTGTGGTCTGTAAAGTGCCAGCATGTGAAGGAGAAACTTAATTTTAATGCTAATATTTTACCTGAAAGGCTGAAGCCACAAAGAGCAAGTGACTAGAAGTTTAAAGAATAAAAATATAAATTGTGGGAAGAGTGCAACTATTTAAAGGTATTAAACATGAAAACAGTCAGTAGACACAGTAAATTCTCAGTCACTTCAGCTGAGGTTCTGTCTTTCTAAGGTCTCTGTAGTTCAGTGATTGGGACCACAGTGATTGGGATCACTGTGTGGAAGTTGTGTGATCTCATTTAGGCAAATTGTCCACTCTGATCTTTTACTATTTTGGAAATGTCTGCAGGTAGGTTATTAAAAAACTGGATGTGATGGTCAGATTTCAAATGCTTGGTTTAGATCTCCTCTAGGTTTTGTTTTCAGACTGGTACCACCTGCTTCAGAACATTTTTAGAGAATCAGTTAATTTGTCACATTGGTCCCAAATTTGTTATTTATTTGCTGAACGACAGGAATTCTGAAGTGGAAGGTGAAGGTAGAGGTGTTGCCAAGAGCCTTATGAATAACTGTAGGGTAAATTAAAGCAGGTTGTTCTTTGTTAGGTTAAGCCTTTAATTGGAGCCTTGGCTACTTTATAGATGTTTGAACAACTGCTGAAAAGCTTTTATGGTGATTAGTATTTTCCCCCCAACACACAGTTCTTATAATATGCAAACTTTGGCTAACAAAAGAGGAAAACAGAGTGGCCAAAACCCAAAAAAATTAAGCCTGATGTAAGCAGTTACATTGGTACATGGATCCTTTTTATCTTACTACTTCATGAAATATGTTACTTATTTTTTCCTTTAAGGAATTGGTTCAGAAACTAGAAGTTAGACAAGCTAGAGATAGCAAGGGTTTATTAAATTGCTTCTAGTAATTATTGTCTTCAGGAGAGGGCTTCACCCCAATACATTTTCATTGTTGACCAAAGAGATTTTAAGTGTTCAAGAATCATGGAAAGGCTTGGGTTGAAAGTGACCTTAAAGATCATCTGGTTCCAACCCCTCTGCTGCTTCTTCCATCTCTTTCCCTAACAGCTTCAGAAAAATATTCTTCCAAAATATTCAACCTTTATCTACAAAAAATATTGGTCTGAATCTGTTGCTTCTTCTTCTCCATTGCCATAAGCTCTAGTGCTGAATTGTGGAATTTTTTTTTAATACCTTACCTTTGGAATTTGTCCCAAGCTTCATCATCATATTCTGTCAAATAGAGATCTGTGTCTAAAAAAAAAAA